>JAODTR010004968.1:0-32346 GCA_025399935.1 Amblyopsis rosae | reverse complement strand
ACACACACACACACACACACACACACAGCACACACACACACGTACACACACGCACACGCACGCACGCACGCACGCACAACACAAGCACACACACGCACACTTACAACTCTTTTCCATCCCATACATCTCAAATAGACTTCCTTAGCCTTCCAGTAAGCACGTGGGTGTCATAGCTGTTGAGTGCTGTGATTCACGTATGGCTGTTGGAAAACCAGTGTTCCCACTCACACTGTGTGTGTCGTTGGGCACAGAGCCGAATGCAACGCAACCGTACCTTAAATTCTCCACCCTTCAAAAACACTGAGAGAGAGTGGAATGAGGGGTGTGTCCTGGGACTTGAAGGTTGATGGAAAGGTTATTAAATTATTTCAACCATTTGCCCAATTTCCCACTTGGCAAATTAATTAGCCTCGTCTGGGAGGTATTATGGGGCAAGCATATCTTAAGGGGTCTATTAGACACTTGTGGCCTGTCTGCATCCCCCTAACACACCCTAGCCAGGCGCTTAATATGCATCTAATGGGAGTTGTTATAGTAAGGTTTATATACAAGGCATTAACACAGTCAAAGAGCTGCTGTTGTACAAGACCCACCAGCCTGTTGCCTTTGAGACATCTGGAGTCACTTAAAGTATTTATAAACCCACAAGACACACACACACACACACATAGACGCTCAAAGAAACATGCCACACACATACGCCACACACTCCCAGCTCATAGTGAGCGGGTCTTATAGGAATGTGACACCGACAACACACACTTGAAGCACTTTAGTAAATGTGAAAATTGGGTTTACATCATTTCATATAGACAGTGTAATATGACTGTAGTGTGGCACAGCTCTGAGAACATTAGTTAGACGAACACAACTGGCTCTGAGAAGGGAACACACGCACGCATACGCACACACATCCTAGAAGAAAACATTTTGTAAGTGATTGTGATGACTTATTTGACATAAATAGGAGCAGTACACATTATGACACATAGACAGAAGAAGAAGAAGAAGAACGCAAAACGACACAAAAAAAAAGATGATGGAAAGCCTGACGGAATCTCACGAGATTCCTGTTGCTCTCTTCAGGGAAAAAGGACACATTTCTCTGCGGTAGCAGGGAGGCGGGAGGTTCATGGAAAGATGAGTTTATGGAACGAAGATGCTTTTTGCAGAGTCGATAAAACATTTACTTGGGTAGACACACACACACACACACACACACACACACACACACACACACACACACACAGAGGTCAGGTCTGTCAGCAGGGACGCTGTTGTTCATCTCTTCATGTCTCCCTTGTGGCATCATAGTCCCGCCTGTCATTCCCAGTAGTTTCCCAGCGGAATGGGGCAGGGCAGGGCAAGGCCCCCCCTCTAATTCCTCGCCCCCCAGATTGTGCTGACACCGTCTCTCATTGAGCATCAGATAATAGTGAATGTGTGAGATAGAGAGAGAGAGAGAGTGAGAGAGAGAGAGGACCACAGTGCATGTAGTTACGCAGCGCTGACAGAATGATGAACACCTTGTCTATCGCAGAAATTGCTTCTCCCGGGGTCTCACACTCATTCTACCACAATGGCTGCCACTGCCAAAACCACACACACACGCGACACAAGCGTCAGCAACAAACATATTTGGGCTACCAAAACCCACCATACATTCACTACAGTGCCTCATTTAGCTGTGACTTTTGGGTCTTCAGCTGTGAGAGCTTTTTTTAATACAGTCTGCTTTCACTTCTCTTCATCGTCTGATTCATTTCAATCTTCCTGTAAACTCTGTGGCAGCTTGACTGGGAGCGAATGGCAGATTTATATTGTTCTCCATAGTAAAATAAATAGCAAGCGCACCCTGACTCGCACACAGTACAGTACATCACAGCCTGTTGTTTCCACAGCTGGCATTAAAAACACACACGCACACAGCAGTGTCCAGATAGGACTGTTTTAAACAGCCAGCCCAGCACTAATGCCTATCTAGACTGGCATACGACACAGCTAATATCCTGTTGTTTAGATTGTGTGTGTGTGTGTGTGTGTGCGTGCGCATGCGAGCGAGTGTATGCACATACATGCATGTGTCTGTCTGCTTACGTAAACAGCCCACAGATGGCGAGCTTTAAAGACAGCTGCACAATGACTTCTATTGTGCTTTCTGTGTGTCTGTGTGTGTGTGTGTGTGTGTGTGTGTGTGTGTGTGTGTGAGTGTAATGGGTGGCACTCTTTTTGGCTGGCACAAAAATGGAGGATGTGTAGTCACACAAACACACACACACACACACACACACACACACACACACATGCACACGCACAAGCACACGTAGCGTGGCTTCACAAACATCCAGTGTCCTCGGCCCAGTTGTTTTGAGCACAACGTCTATATTTAACGGCTATAAAGTCTTTCTATCCAGACCAAAAAATAAAGCGCAGATGGGCCAGTCAGAAAATAACACTGTCTGTAGGTGTGTGAGTGTGTGCATGATGTGTGTGCGTCTGCGTGTGTAGGTGTGTTCGTACCTGTGTGCGTGCATGTTTGTGTGTGTATATGTGTGTGTAGGTGTGTGCATGTGAATAGGTGTGTTCGTACATGTGTGTGTGTGTGTAAACCTAACAGCAGCAAGACAGAGGTCCTGCTCATTGGCTCCAACACCACTCAAATTCCTCAATAGACTCCAATTAGTTCAGAACTGTGCTGCCAGAATCCTCACAAACACAAGGTCAACAGCTCACATCACTCCTATTCGGACTACATTGGCTTCCTGTAAAATTCCGTATAAACTTTAAGGTATGGTTGCGTAAAGACTCTCCTCCTCACATGCAAGGTCCATACAAGGCCCTTCACAATCTGGTCCCTCCTACCTCACTGACCTTCTCCTTGCATATACTCCCTCCCGATCTCTCTGCTTCTCCTTTACATGAGTTCTCGTCACCCCCCCCCCCCCACACACACCTTTCCACCATGGGGGCTCGGGCCTTCAGCTGCCCCCAGACTCTGGAACATACTTCCACTGTACATTCGACATGCCACCACGGTCACCTCGTTTGCTAAGCTCCTCCAAACCCACCTCTTCAAGGTTGCCTGTGACGTTTGACCCTTTGTTCCACTCTCACCTGACTGTTTAGTTGTATTGTGTTTATTTTGTATATATTTCTAAGATCAAATGTGTATTACCATAGTATGTGTATTTCAGCCAACCATTTTTTATCTATGTATTTGCTATGTAAGATGTCCTTGAGTGTTTAGAAAGGCGTCCAAAAAAAATAAAAATGTATTATTATTATTATTATTATTATTAAATATGGGTCTATTTTAATGCCAGCTCACCCAGTGTATGTATGCTGTGTGTGTGTGTGTCCTTCAGCATGTTATATGTGTCTGCCAGTATGTACTATATGTGTGTGTGTGTCTATGAGTGTGTGTTTATTGTGTTCATGTGTGCATTGTCTCCTCTCACCTGCCACCTTCAGCCCGCTCTGAGAGATGTGTGTTATGGGGGAAGTGACTCCCACGGGGGGGTTACGCCCCCCTTTCCTCAACACGTTCGATTGGCCGAGAGTCTGGGGCTTCCTCAGCTCCCCCCGGCCCCCCTCTGGCCCCTCCCCCTGCGGGGGGCGTGTCTTCTTCCACTTGTGCGGCGCCTCGCTCTTCAGACACCCCGTCTCGTAGAGACCGCCCCCTAGGCTCCTGCGGCTGGGCTTGGTGTCGTCGCTGTCCCAGGACAGGCCACTCTCCACCATGGACCTCTTCTCTGCATCTGTACGAAGCTAAAGGGAGAGAAGGAGAGAGAGAGAGAGAGAGAAAGAGAGAGAGAGAGAGAGAGACATCACATTATCTTGTCAGAGGCCCGTAGACTACAGGATTAAATTACTAGACTACTGTACTAAAGTTTTTCTAGCCCAGGAGACCCCCGTTGGGGTCGTTGAACATTTTTGAGGATTGTTAATATCTAGTTTATTTGTTTTATTTGAACTGTGCACACATTTTTCAGAGTTAGCAACCATATATTAGCCTGGCTCCGTCCGACTATTGCTCGCAGTGAAACATTTTATGCTGAGATTATAGTCTGGAAACCCTGTTCACACCAGCTATAGCTGTGTGCTGGCGGACCATTTTGGTATAAGATGACGTTGATGTCAAGCATGTCAAGAGGTCTATGCCCAGTATGAGGCATTGACTGTCAACACTTCCCAATAGAGTGTGGCCTATTCTCAAAATTGTGTGAGTCAAAGTAACTCAAAATTAGCCTGGTTACACCAGGCTAACCATATAATGCATGTACTCAAAAAGATTGATAACCATTAACTCCTTTCTGTAAAACATACATTATTGTGGCTCTCTGTTTTGAGAGTCAGAACGTTCCAGTCAGACTACACACTTAATCAGCACTGCAGGGGTGGAATCTGGCTGGTTTTACTTGGAACCTGTTCTGTAAGAATTTATGTGTGTAAATATTGCTTAGTGTGACTTTAAAACATTGTCCAGCACAAAACTCATTGGCCATCGCCAGTAACCAGAGCCTCATCATCTTCTCTGTTTAAACACTTCAAAGACCAGCTCAGACACACACACGCGCGCTGACCTCACACATGCACCCGCACACACACAGATAAATAACACACAAATTCACACGCACACACAAACACATGCCAGGCGTAGAAAATGGAACATGGAAATTAAACGTGGCAGACTAAAGGTAACCCAATATGTAAGAATGTTCAACAATAGGTCATGTTTGAGTTTGTCTGGTGTGTGTGTGTGTGCGTGCACTTGTGTGTGTGTGTGTGTGTGTGTGTGTGTGTGTGTGTGTGTACATTCACAGGGGTCTAGGTAGAAAATTGCTAGTTTTTCTGGACAACAGAGAATAGAAATGACGTGTGAGACTGTCAGAGTCTGACTGAGTAAAGCGAGACTGTTACAGTTTGGTACATCTCACCCAGCAGTTGCCCCATAGTCTCATGCAATGGATTCCTTTTTTATTAAAAACCAATATACCCACCCCATGGACAGTTTCACATCACAAAAGGAATGTGTATGAGGAGTGTGTGTGCGTGCGTGAGAGTGTGTGGGTGCGTGCATGCTGGCATGTGTGTCCCGGCAAGCAGGTAATTTCCTCACACACATTCTTTGTTTATTGAGAATTAAGAAATGTGTATGCTTAGCTGTGGTGGACAAACATGGTTATTGACACAGAACCCCGCCCCTGCATGCACACGCACACACACACACTAAAGCACACCCACACAAGCATATATTCTGACTACCTGATTACTGGTTGGGAGTTTGAATGCGTGCTGAATGCTATACAGCTGAAGGTACTTATGTTACCTTTCCCTATCTCCTTTGGCCTTGTGCTGTGACCGTTATTCAATCTGTGTGTTAGGAAAAAGAGGGACTATTAAAAGAGGACTCAAGAGGTGAGGGGAAACGAAATAGAGAACGATAGAGATAAAGAATGAGATTTACAGGAGAGAGAGAGAGCGAGAGAGAGAGAGAGAGAGAGAGAGAGAGAGAGAGAGAGAGAGAATGTGGGGTACAAGATGCAATGGTCGGTCACCATGGCAACCAATGCCACAGGGGGTTAGCGGTTGCTGTGGCTACGGCAACACGACATGGAGGAAGGTACCCCAGCTGGTCGACTAAGATGCAGTGCATTGCAGACAGACGTGTGCGTACGTGCATGTGTGTGTGTGTGTGTGTGTGTGTGTGTGTGTGTGTGTGTGTGTGTGTGCGCGTGTGCAGATGGCGGTACATATACTAGACATGTCCTCCAGCTCAGCGTTAGAAGACAAAGGCCGATTCCGCACCATCAGCATCCCTGCTCGGTCGTTGCTATGGTTACGTCGATCCACCCCTTCCCCCTCCCTGCCCCTCGCTCTCTTCCTTAGTCAGCGCCCACCGCTATACAGGAGTGCGGCTGTACAGTATACGTAAGCCTCACTGCAGAGGTGTGACCTACATCACACGCGCGCACGCACGCACACACACACACACCCTCCCAGAGCTCATGCTACGCTGCGGTGCATGCATTGTGTAGGATGCTGTAGCCGACATCGATCGTTGGAGAGGCAAGAGTATAACGTCTGTGCTGAGAATACGTAATGAATGTGTGCGTGTGTGCGTGCATGCGTGCGTGCGTGCGTGTGTGTGAGGGGGGGGTGGGGGTGTCTACATGTGTGTATGTGCAAATCAAGTGAATTTGTGTGTCTACGTGCACATAAAGTGAAGGCTTGTTACTTACCACTATGGTTGAATTTCTGCGGGAGCCAATGGGGGTACTGGGAAGAGAGTTGAGGGTGGGGCTTGTGTTAAACTCTTCAGAGCTGAGATTGTCTGAGCCGTCACTCAAACCACTGCTGATGGAACTGCTCTCATCCCAACTGCAAGCAAACAACAACAAAAGCAACAACAACAAATTTACATATTTCAGTCAATATAATAGCCTACAACATGCACCAAAACTTTATTATTATAGAATAAAATGCTACCACTTACAATGCACATCATCAAAGGTGAACATTTTGAATGTATTATTGCATTATCCTCCAGAACAATGTAGTGAATGTTGAACAACAGTTAGGTAATACTACCCGAAGCTATTCAGCTCCACAATGCTGAAAGTGTTTAGCGTTTAAAAGTGATGACAACTTTGCATTCCAAATAAAGCCAAGGCAAGTCAAGTCAGGTTTCATTCAAAAGACAACACACACTAGCCAAAGTGCTTCACCGATTCAAACAGAAAAAAAAGTCTAACTCAGATCCAAACTCAAAGTGCACTTTGAGCATACAGTACACGCACATTTGTCCAAGTGCTGTTTTGGACACACGTCAAGGAATACTGATTCAATAAGGCTTTATCTGTAGTTTCTAGACCCCAATGTTGAATTTCTCTCTCTCTCTCTCTCTCTCTCTCTCTCTCTCTCTCTCAGCTCAGTTCCATCAGTATCCAACACCACACATGCCTGTGTCCTCCCGTTTGTCTATTGATCAAATATTCATTGGCATCGTTTGGAAGGCTGCTTGCTCCACGTACCGTGCTATCACTAACTCTCTTCCTGCATGCAGATAAACACAGATAGACAACGCTCTACAGCAACCCATGCAATTAGCTGATCCACTAGTGTATGTCCAAACATAATCTACTTATTACTGTAAGTACACATAGAGAGATATATCCATAATGCAGAGTAACAAAGAAAATGTGTGTCATACACCCGTTATTTTATATTAATGCATTAATATTAAACTGACATACACCTGTAATTGTATATTAATATTTTTAATACTAAACTGGCATACATCTGTTATTGTATATTAATGCATTAATACTAAACTGGCATATATCTGTGATTGTATATTAATGATTTAACACATTAATACTAAACTGGCATACACCTGTTATTGAGCATTAGCACATTAAAACTAAACTGGCAAACATCTGTTATTGTATATTAATATATTAATACATTAATACTAAACTGGCATACATCTGTTATTGGATATTAATACTTTAACACATTAAAAACTGGCAAACATCTGTTATTGTATATTAATATATTAATACATTAATACTAAACTGGCATACATATGTTATTGTATATTAATGCATTAATACTAAACTGGCATACACCTGTTATTGAGCATTAGCACATTAAAACTAAACTGGCAAACATCTGTTATTGGATATTAATACTTTAACACATTAAAAACTGGCAAACATCTGTTATTGTATATTAATATATTAATACATTAATACTAAACTGGCATACATCTGTTATTGTATATTAATGCATTAATACTAAACTGGCATACATCTGTTATTGTATATTAATACATTCATACTAAACTGGCACACATCTGTTATTGTATATTAATACATTAATACTAAATTGGCATACATCTGTTATTGTATATGAATACATTAATACTAAACTGGCACACATCTGTTATTGTATATTAATACATTCATACTAAACTGGCATACATCTGTTATTGTATATTAATATATTAATACATTAATACTAAACTGGCATACATCTGTTATTGTATATTAATACATTCATACTAAACTGGCATACATCTGTTATTGTATATTAATATATTAATACTAAACTGGCATACATCTGTTATTGTATATTAATACATTAATACTAAACTGGCACACATCTGTTATTGCATATTAATACATTCATACTAAACTGGCACACATCTGTTATTGTATATTAATACATTAATACTAAACTGGCACACATCTGTTATTGTATATTAATACATTAATACTAAAGTGGCACACATATGTTATTGTATGTTAATACTTTAATACTAAACTGTAACTGGTGTGAGCACAGAGGCAGTTGGGGAAAGGCCATATACCCTCATTAAGGTCATAGTGCACTGTAGTGTAGGTGGGCTGTGTATTGATGTGGTGGTGTGAAACAGAGGAGGTGGGGTTGTTCTATTAGGGTCAGGGAGATGAAGTAGGGGGCAGGATATGAGAGAGCACTAGGGAGGGGGTGAACGTGTGCTGGGCCTTCCGGATGGGTGCCTGAATGGGTCACACTGTACCCGCAGGGACTATAAGGGAAAGGGTGAGAGCCCCCAGTCTAGACTGTATATGTGCTTGGCACAAAAAAATCCACGGACAAATGTCGCTGTCAGTTACCTCGTCTATATGTCAAAATCAGATTAAGGGCAGATATAATGCAGTGGGCCGACACACCCAGAGACCCTCCTCACTAGCTGGCTTGGCATGGTTGAGATTCTTGCCGTACCATTATGACACTCCCGCATATTCTCAAGTGAGTCCTCGAGCTCTGAATGTATGTGTGTTGGCATGCACAAGCGTGAGTGCTGGGAGATAAAGCCTCTCCCAGGAAGATGTGGTTCGCCAAGTTCATATTAGCACAGCCCCCTCTCTCCCACTGCCCATGTTCTGCTAGTCACTGTCATCCATCTGCTGGTGTAAATGCTGATTCTCTGTCTGCTGAATAATTCAGCGAGGAAATGAAAACAACAGAATCCCTCCGGGCAAGTGACTGACCAAAGGGTGGAGTACATGACAACCAGTGAGTCAAAACTAAGACATGACAACCGCACCATCTCAACAGTTTTAGATAAGATAAGATAAGATAAGATAAGATAAGATAAGATAAGACAAAAAAGATTTGTCTCAGTTTTCTTATCATTAGTTCCTAGAAATAGGTTATGGGATATTGAAGTGAAGAGTTTAAATATGTACAGCACTGCTTAAAAGTTAGAGTAGCTATTCCAAAGTATAATGGCCGTACCCATTAGGCTAAGAGGAAACATGCGACTATAGTTACAGTATACTACAACTTGTTCAGATGAGACAACCTGTGAAGTGAATATAGGAGAGCCACAATGAGCAGCCAGTCGAGATACAAGGAACATTGGGATATAGTGTTGATGCCTGTATATGTGCCCAGTTAAACCAGTCCTAAAATATTTGTTGGATTTAGTAAAGGCGACATACATTTCAAATGTGTTTGTTGTGGTCAAATATGGGGAGGTCAGTAATATTGGCAGGGGAATATAGTTCTATAAAACGATCAGAGGTTGGAATCCAGGGCGTTTAAAAGCAAGGCATTCAAATTTAGTGTAAGCCAGGGGGATAGGTACATTAACATTTGGCTTTCAGCCTTCGGCATGTCCAACCCCGCACTCTGGTGCACGGTTGGAAGATGTAAACAAAGTTAGATGAATTTGTTGTTGTGAACTGGGGAAAGTGTAGAGCGTAATTGTCAGAGAGGAAGCAGACAACAATCGGATCTGCAAACAGGAACGCTATGTCCATGAACCATAGAACGAGGGCCGCCAGGGGCGACGCGGCGAGGAGAGCCGTCGTGCGTCTCGGCCGAATCATCAACAAGCATGCAGGCAGGCAAAACACACAGGCTCTGTGGTCCAGGCCACCAAGACAGGCGGTTATAGCTAGTAGGCTAGTACTAGTAGCTTAGCAGGACCTAGTTTTCTGTGGCTCGACCAATTGAAGACCAGTCGGGAATAAATTAATGGGGGTACATTTCTAAAAACGACTAATTTAACTTAATAAAATGTAATTCTATGAACAGTTCAGCCTCTAAAGTATAAGGACACAAAATGACACAAAAGGAGAAGCGGCAGCCATCAGCGCCAGCATGCTCGCTTTTGGGGACCAACATTGATTTTTTATAATTAAATGTAAAAACTATTTTATAAATATCACCAGTGAGCCTAGCATCTACATTATACGTCCCGATGAGATACATGTCTAATAATATTTCCATCAATGAAATCCAGTTTTTTTTAATATTTGGCATCATTACCTATTTTTAAACCTATTTTATACATGTAATTGGACATTAGCAGTTAGCAGTAGTCTTCCCACCCCTTCCCACCACAAAAACGAACAGCAAAATAGGATTACATGTTTTGTACCCTCTTCTGTTTGTGTCTGGACTCATGGCTGAAACCAGTGTTACAAATGCTTTCTCTTGCACCCAATTGTTGAGTACCTTTCACTAACCTCTCTTCCCCCTCTATACACCATTGAGAGCCATACTACTAAATATGTGTCTATAGACGTTCAGGGCTAAGTGGGTTTAACAGAAAAAAAGAGGAATAAAAGGAATGAAAAGGAATGAAATGGGGCACTAACCTGCGCTAACCTGACACGACAGATATGTGTCACTATCCGTTAAGACACATCCATCTGGGGAGCCGTCCGTTGAAACTGTTTTAAGGGCAGGCGCTTTCAAAAAAATACTTGGCAGGTGACTAGACGAACCTGTGAACCAGCAGTCTGTTATCCACTCTTGTAGTAGAAAAGTCGGGAGACGAGTGGAAACATATTTTCCATTGAGAAAAGCCTTTGCTCTTCCAATATATTAGAATAAAAATCTGATGCTATCATCTAGGCTATATGTTAGCCTCTGTAGGAGGACCCAGTCATTTTCAACTCGAATTGTCACCTTCGTCACACCTAACCACGCCCGTAGCTAACAGTACGATGCTGATAGGCAACACGCTTGGTTTAGCGGCCTGAAACATAACGATTTTCAAGCTCTCCAGACTGATTCTCGCGGCAAAGTCAAACTAAAGCTTGTGAGATCAGGATGGTCTCCCGAAGCACCTCCACTTCTCCTGAGAAGATTGATATCCCCGTCTTTTCGCCTCTCTCCCTTCACTCCCCGAGAAGCAGATGCAGACATCTCTCTTTATCATGTTCATTCTCTCTCTCTCTCTCTCTCTCTCTCTCTCTCTCTCTCTCTCTCTCTCTCTCTCTCTCTCTCTCTCCCAGCTGCAGACACTGTTGTAGGCTAATATTAGCTACCCATTCATTCACATTACCCTGTCTCCCATTAGCACCCAGTGTCTCAGTAATTTCACTCAAACCACTTCCCTGTCACACTTTAATTCACTTCAATTGGCCCAGCCTCAATCCTTCCCCAACACACACACCAGCACTGTATCTATATACACAATTCAGTTAGTGTTTGCATGTAAACATTTGTATTTCTATTGGGTTACAATATAACCTAAGGTATGTCAGTGATCTCTGCTACAAATATATCCATCAGCCACCTCTATACACTATACAGTACCGGTACATCTATAATTGAATTGGTCTTTTGTGACCTGTTTGAATGTCAGACATAAAAGCACTCAGCTGGAGGAAAAGGCGGTGACACTGAAGAATTGTATTCTATGATGATAATTCAATGAGTGAAATAAATATCAATAGTGATCTGATTTAGCCAACCATAAACGTCAATGAATTTGAGGCGTTTTGATTAAACCCATCCCTCATCGCTGCGAGGCCCGGGCTCCAATGGTCTTTTAACACGCAGAATGCAGTCCCCCCTTCTTAAAGGGAATCGAGTGTATGCCACAAACCCACCCCAGGGCCTCCCAGTCCAATCCAGTTCTGGCTCATTGCAGACAAGTTTCAGATCAGTATCTGTATCGGTATCGGGACTGAAAAAACTGGATCGTGCCATCCCCAGCTGGAATAGATATATGGCTAATCGATTTCATCGTTATGATAAAAAATGCAAAACATTGACTCCATATAGCGAAAATATGGAGAGAGAAAAACACATATTTAATGTTTTTCATTCAACAGTAATAAACATTAATGATTCATTTTTACAGCTACAATTGCTTTGTCCCTCAGACTGCAGAGAGAAACACACACACACACACACACTGAACCCTAGCAATGGGGCGTACAATAGATACCAGCTCCTGTTAATAGGCCTCTCTCTGTGCTACTCTACTCTTCAGACTACGGAGATAATTGCTCTGATTTGTCCTGATGAATGGTCTTTTCTGTTGGTTATTAACAGCTCTGTATTCTCTACTCACTGGCTCTTTTACCCTCCCATCCCCAATGCTCGTTTTCTAGTATCTAGTCTGTTTCCTTTGTCTGATATCCCTCTCCTTTTCATTCCTCTCCCCTACAGCTGGTCTGTATTTTCCTCTCCACCTCTCAGTTTAATCTAACCAACAGTGACACACTGAAAGAAGAGATAAACTGACTGACACAGGAGACCCAGACAGAGAAGCTTGTCGTGGAAACGAAGCAACTTTGCCTGTGGGATGACAGAGCGGTGCTTGCTGGGAGTTGGAGTCCTGCCAACCCTAAGGAGCAGATGATTGGTTGACAAGGCTCTTTCTTTTAAGATAACTTTGGCTTTAACTATATATGAAGGCCAGAATAATATACCACAAATTCAGCTGTGGGGGAAGGTAGATAATACTGACTTTTCCTTGTAAAATCTGCCATTGAAGAAAGACAGACCTTTTTTCTTGAAAGTAGGTGTTACAGTTGACCTATTGTCACTTACAGGATTATTTTGAGCAGTGCCACCAGTCAACTATTCACCAGATCAATATCCCATGCACAGAACAAAGGCTGTTAATTAAAGCTGCAACTTAACAACTGATCGATAAAACTGTAAAATGGGATGCTTATGAATACAGCATTCCTCTGAGACTGTAAGAGCGAGAGAGAAAGAGAGAGAGAGAGAGAGAGAGAGAGAGAGAGAGAGAGAGAGAGAGAGAGAGAGATCCATAAAAAAAGGAGTTAGCAGGAAGTAAACATAAGGTATGCAGGTCTGTGTTTGACCAGATAAGGGAGATCCAGACTACAGGCACAGTGGGAGAGGATACAATGATGCGCTTGCTTGTGAAGGTTTGTGGAAGGTTTGTGGAGGGAAAATGAGCAACGGTGGGAAATGTGCTACAAGAACGTAAAGCGCAAAGCTGTGTGTTTGTGCATTGCTCAACGTTGCATCTTTTTAGTTCCATTCCACAGACCTCTATGGGGTTAGACACGTGTTATCCAGAGTGAGATTTTGGACACCATCTATCCCACGTGTAAATGGATGGAAAGTGTCTCTGCGGTCCTGAAGTGGACAGGAACTTTCCATCGCTATTAAAATACCCATGCATCACATGGAAGGACCCAGAATGGCTAAATCAGATGGCTAGTGATGCCTTTTCAGGCAAATGGAAAGTTGGGCAGTGCCAGGGTGGCATTTTGTCATATAGGCACTAACGGGAATGCATTTAAAATGGCCAGATTTATGATTCATATATTTTAGCTGGCTATATACAAGACTGCACAAAACATGACATTTAAACAAGAATGAGCAGTGTGTGTGTGTATGTGTGTGTGAGCACACACCTCAATGACCAGCAGGGGACCTGCGTTTCACAGGGCAGAAATAATGAAGGCCTACCACCACTATCCGCCAACAATAAACCACACCTCTATAACATGCCTCATCACCAGCTACACCTCAACAAATACCGTGGTCGGCTGGAAACAATGATTCCACTCAAAATCAGTTATCATGGATAAATAAAAAAAACGTTACCATCAATAAAGGATGACAGCATGAAACTTAACGTAAAATGAGCTAAGCTATTAATATTAATATTTACAAGAGAGAGAAAAAAAAAAGACAGCCAATGACCACATCTATTACCGGCTATAAACCTCACTGTCCAGCCCAGCCTGCGCTCTATGCCTCACCACATGTTCCCTTTAAAAAACAGAATTGAAAAATCCCACAAAACACATGGTGGCCGCCTATTTACACACCCCGGGATGAGTCATCCCTAAGTCAATAAACAATTTAAGGAATAGGCTACATTTTACTCAGATGCTCACACAGACACAGTGATATAGATGAACGCACACACACACACTCACACACACACGCACACAGATGCATGCATAAACACAACACGATTCATTAGTAATGGAGAGCACTGTGACTAGCCACACCCATTGCTGGCTTATAGTGTTAAAACAGTTGGCCACAGTGACTGCCTCTCAGAGACCTGTGTATATTGGGGACAGTGTGCGGTCAAAGGAAAGGTTCATTTATATCATATACTGTATGGCGCAGCTCTGAAACATAACCTCATCCATGTGCTCGCGTGTCTAATCATTGACTGTCCATGTTGCACACAGCTTACACATTTATCTGATAAGAATATAAGAGAGACTGATTGTGGCCGGTGTGAACAGATGGCTAACAATATGGGACCTGGACCCATTCACTGGCTTATCACTGGCACACGCACACACACACACATGCACGCCCATAGGCCTATGCGCACCGCCTTGGTGGCTTATATTGAGAGCAGGTTGTCTTGACAATGCCATATCAAAATGGCGGACAGGGGGACAGAGAGCAGGCATAGTCAATGGGGAGGACAATGCGTTTTATGTGGACATATTGTGTGGCTATAAAGGTAAAGGTAAAGGCAAAGGTGCTTTTATTGTCATCCTCTGCATTAAACCCATCCGTCAAGGGAGCAGTGGGCAGCTGCTGTGCAGCGCCCGGGGACCATCTCCAGATTGGAGCCAGTGTCACTGGTCAGATGGCACCGACTGGAGGGTGAACCTGACATGTTTTTAGATAGTGGGGGCTACTGTGTGTGCTTGCTATTTGAGATAGATTACATTAATTTATTTCAAAGCCAGACATTTGTGTATGCTATAACGTAGACGGGACCATGTAGGGCAATATGGAGAAAGATTTTCCAACCACAGCTTATGGTATATATACAGTATACTACACAGGCACACATATTACAGTGTCTAGCCTTGCTAAGGAAGATAGTGCATCTCAAATCATTAGAACAATGGTACAATGTTAAATGTCATTTCAACTGCATATTTGGGTAAGTATCAGCCTTGTGGTGCTCGCAAGAGTTTAGCGTGTTATAGCATTTATTCAGTGGAACTTTATTTGCCCACATGTGGAAAAATCCGTGACGGAGTCAGTGTGAGCAACAGCATCAGATTTTACATTTCATGAAGTCACGCATACCACTGTTAGCTATGCAATAAGAGAAATAACCACAGGTTTGATGTATTCATTGAGTCTGTACACTGTCATTTAAAAGTGGTACAAAGGTTTGCTTTGTAGATTTAAGTGAGGTTTAGAGTTAGTTATCTGTCAAATGACCTTAAATACGTGTTTTGCTGTTTAACAGTATTGAATGCCTGTAGTAGATCATTAACAGAATACGATTTAACACCAGGACAGTATGCCTCAAACACTGAAATGGGGAATTCATATCCTTGCTTGCTGTTTTTTTTTTTTTTGTTGCATTTACTCTTCCCTGTTCAGTGGTGAGAAACAAAAGATTGTGGCCACTCAGGCAGTCTTTTGTAGTTACTGACCAACACACACACACATGCACACACACACACACTGCACACTACACAACAGTGTTGGAGCATTAGAGGGATTACAGCCCTGTCTGAAGTTAATGAGCACATAATTACTGCTAATTCCATCTGTCACCAGGATTGACGCTAGATGGACTATGTGTGTGACAGTGCACTGCGTGTGTATGCGTGTGCGTGTGTGTGTGTGTGTGCGCGTGTGTTTGTATCATGTGTGTACATTTGTGTAGGTGAAGAGGGACTTGGCTGGTCAGTTCCCTAAATGGCCATCAAAGCTGAGAAACCCAGTTGTGCCTTTGAAATGCATAACAATGACAGAGATGGCTTGAGGGTTTAGCACACACACACACAAACACACACTTACACACACTTTAAGATAACGTAAGCTATTGCAAGCTAATTGTAAAATAATACAATTTCTGTTAAATTCACAAAATATCTCCTTGCATTTTGCTATCTTAACACTGTGCGTGTTGAAAAAACTATCTGACACTTCTACACAGCCCTGGCTTCGTAAAAAGGAACATAAACAACGTTCACATCAACAAAGCTGTAGTACTACTGTATGCTTTGCTTCACAATGTGGCGCAATGCGATGTGTGGAGCGGTGCCGCAGAGGCGTACGGAGGGATGTCGTTTTGAATTGAGCTGAAGTTAGCAAGTGACAAAAATGACTGACCCTGCTTTTAACACACACATTTGACATTGTGCCTGGAGGAATATGTAAATTAGCTGTCTGGAGTGTGTAATATTAGTAAGTCTAAATTACTTTACTGGCTATATGGTTGTATTTTTTACCTTCTCCATGCACCCATATGACTGTATGCTTGTACTGCTCTAATTTAAAAGGCAATCAAATACATAAACAGATTCATATTCAGTAAAAAAGGTTTTAATTCTTTCCCGTGAGACCGCAGAGTGTTTACCTCCCAGTAATCTCTCGGCTCCTGTCTTCTCCACAGTGGACATATGATATTAGTGCATTTGGCTCAGGACTAACCTGGGACTACATGAGACAAAACAGCCCAGTTGACACAATGGAAGACTCCAAGGTTCATATATGGACCTGGGATGAGAAATACGTGTTGGAACATGGAATGGACGGGCTGTTCAGCATTCTGGCAACTACTGGATTAAGTTCAGTCCGTCCTCTCACACCATAGGCCCTAAAAGGAGAGCTGATATTGGTGAAGAAGGATGAGTTGTTTCTTTGTTGAAACAACGGACTGGTGGAGAGGAACCAGACACAAAGTGACAACTCTGGTCCAGACAGGGGTCAAAGATCACTCACCACCAGACCAAGAAACATTGGCCGCCAAAACTAACCCAAACATGGCTTATTCTGGAGGCTCAGCATTCAGACACCAAACAATATGTTAAGGTGTTTGAACTATAGAATATTTCAATTTAACCTGACACCAGTACATTCTAGAGAAGCAGGTGAATGAAATATCTACACACTAATAAAGAGCATTAACACTTCTGTGTGGGTTGGTAATCGACCCGTCTCTTATTTGTCTTGTAACCCTTTATCTCCTAACGTCTCTCTCCTGAGCTCTGCGTACGCAGAAGAAGAAGGAGGCATGCAAGAGAAGGTAGAACAGCCTTCTATATAACCCTGTTGAGCAGGTCTGTCTCTGGTGCAGTGGAGAGTACAACCCAGCCCCAACTCACAGCACTGAGAACCAGGGTGGAGCTCATGAGGGGAACCCCAGAGTGTGGAGGCCCAGCACTGGGGCTGCATCTGGGGATAGAGTTTCCTCTGGCCCCCCTCCAGACCTGTCAGCTGACTCAACGGCCGTGCGAGTTAACGGCGCGCACAAGGGGATGTTTTGGTTTAAAAGAGAGCGACAAATGAGGAAAGCGAGGAAGAGAGAGGGAGGCACCCTTTTTTTAAATGAAGCACGCTTCTTCCAGATCGCTGTTAACTTGAAGCAGCTGTTTGTGTGTGTGTGTGTGTGTGTGTGTGTGTGTGTGAGGGCACTACACATATACAGCACACACAGACACACACTCTTGGTCTCTCTAACAGCTGCATCCTGATCAAACGTGTACATCAGACTATGAGCAAACATAGAAGGTATTGAGCACAGTATCACGCAACATGCACAAAGCTGATTTATAGTCAGTAGTACTGGCACTAAAATGTACGAATTAACAATCAAGGAGAACAGCTGGTTTCAAGCAGAAAGAAATACTTACCAGTACCAGCTCACTCAATACAGAGCGATGAAACGGAAATTTAAAGTCAGGGTCAGTAATTCTCGAGAACGCTCGCTAACTTTCAGCTCAAATCAAAACAATATCCCTCCGCGGTGCCACCTCACACATTGGAGCACATTGTGAAGCAAAGCTTACAGTAGCACGACCGCTTCGTTGTTGTGAGCGGTGTTCGCCACTTTGTTTATGTTCCTGTTTACGGAACCCAGGCTGTGTACAAGTATCAACTCAGTTTATCAACACGCTTAGATAACGGTACGCTAATAAAATGCAAGGAGATATTTGGTGACTTTGAAAAAAAGTGTATTAGCAAACAATTAGCTTGCAATAACTGACTTCATGTAATCATCAAACGACCTGCAATATCCTGACGAAGGACAGTGTGTGTGTGTGTGTGTGTGTGTGTGTGTGTGTGTGTGTGTGTGTGTGTGCGTGTCTGTGTGTGTGTGTTCAGAAATGAGACATTGCTATCAATGTTTACACAGCAGTGTAGCATAAAAATACAATACAATATCATGAGAAATATATCTATATATTTAAGCGGACAGTATATACAAAACACAGATGTGATGTAAGCATTAACTTGACTCTTTCCAGGGAGCTAGGGGGTGGCTATACATGGCTAACAGATGCCCAAGTCAGAACAACTGTTTAACTGTTCAAAACTCATTTTAGAGCTCACTGAACGAACATCAACATTCATGGTTATTTGGCTTAATGGTGTCTCAGATTTGAGGCTAACATTTTCTACGGGCCCACAGTCATTTTTGTGCTGACTCCATCCAGTTAATTAGACTACACCCCCAAAGCTAGTTAATGTTAATTAGTGAGATCATTAAACAGGATATGTTGTCAATGTCTGGGGTGGAAATGGATAGTATATATAGACAGTGCCTTTGAGACTTAAGTCATGGCCCCTTTGGAAGATTGGGAAGATGTATCAAGAGAGAATGGGCAAGTGAGCAAGAGAGAGGTGAGTGTGAAAGAGAGAGACAGAGAGAGAGATAGATAAATAGAAAGTGCAATATGTAGACAGAAAGCCAACATCAACTTCAGACTAGCTAGCCAAAAGAGAAATCAAATGTGTTTTGCTCAAACTAAATTGAATCACACAACGAATCGACAGAACTCACTAGAAGACCACCAAGTACCTGCCAAAGGTTGTCCAAACACTGACTGAAAAAGAAAAAAGAAAAAATAAGAAAAGATCCCATTGACTTAGTAGAGAAATTATTCACTACTTTTGCCCAAAATGTATCTATTAAAGCACACACACACACACGCACGCACACACACACACACGTGCACACACGCGCACACACACACACACACACATGCACGCACACACACATGCACCCACACACACACACACACACACACACACACACGGACGCACGCATACACGTACAAAGTAACAGTCACTCCATTATACAGATAGGTGCGTAAGTGCTAATACATTAGCACTTAGTGCGAAAATGGCGGCAGAGTTGCCTAAATGGGGATTCACAAGACAAGCCCCAGAATGGCATGTATACTGTTCACCTGCTGTCACTCATAACACCCTATGGCTGTGGCACTTAACACTGCATTTAGATGGCGCAAAACACACTCGCATTCACATTCCATATGTCGCATTCCCGGGTCCCACTCCCTGAAACTCCAACATACTGTATGGAAGCATAAGCATACCGCAGCGGCGCGCAGGACGGCATACGTGGACACACCCACACGACACGCCAAGACATGCACGCCATGACAGCCGTGAGGTTCCAGTGTAAACTAATCCCACAGCCTCCCGTGCCCCGTTCCAACACAAATGGGAGGAACAGGCCTCACGTTTACACTCTGCCGGGACGTGCACGAACATCGCAACTCGGGTAAAAACACTGGCAGCGTCAATGCCAGTCGTTGTCAAGAGATATTTCACCCGCTGAACCTGAGTTTATGCTGCCTTGGTTACTGTTACATCAAAACAATGTTTTAGTAACTGACATATTACCATTTGTTGTTCCAAATAAAATCTAAAGAGCTAAATGATATTGGTCACATTCACAAAAGAAGTGTGACCGTCACCTACACTGCATCCATAAATCACCACACCATAGTCATTGTTGAGGTCAGGGCTCTGCTTCCATAAGACCCGGCGAGCCTGTTCAGGCCTACTGTTGTCTGGCGATTGGTCCAGTTCTGGCTTTGATGTAACTGAGACACTCACAAAACTCAGAGGAGGAACCACCTCGTGAAAACACAAGCTCTGTTTGTGAACACAGAGCTTGTGTTGCAATACATAAACAGGGTGTGCACGTGTGTGCCCGTGTGTATGTGTGTGTGTATGTGCCTGTGTGTGTGTGTGTGTGTGTGCGTGTGATACGCAGCTGTCATGCTAGTCTCGGGTCTGTCTGATGACCTTGAGCACAGAGGAAAAGTCAACCTGTTCACTTGAACACTACTACAACTACTGCAGTCAATTAAGACATTGCTGCATGGCTGGATAATAATGAGGCTGTCTGTCACATGGGACAAAGTGCCCCTTCAGTGAGATACCATCTTATACAGGTGCCTGCGTTTAACAGTCAGCATGTTGCGTTTTCAAAACACATTTGACCCCACCCGTTCCCCCACCGCCCTATTTGTTTAGTGAGTCCAGTGTAGTTCCTAATGGCCCCGTAAAAATGTAGATACATATTGAACGGAAGCTATTAATAAGTGGCCAATAACCAGGAAGTGGTAAATGAACTTGCATTTGAATATATTTTGAAAAATGGAATGATGTCATACACCGGTGTTGTTCAACTTCTAGTGTTAGTCTAGGGTGGAACTAAAGAGAGGCCATGCTGAGTATAACGTTGAGATAACACAGTTAATACACAAACATACATATAACGCACACACACATGCACGCGTACACACATACGCACACGCACGCACACAACAAGTCCGAGCAGCAGTTGAGTTGATATTGGATTGGTCTGCTCTCTCTGTGACTCTGATATGAGCTAATAGTGATGGCTGGCCCTGGTTTGCTAACAATGTATGTCATATATGTGATTACACATACTGACACCCAAATGCACACGCACACGCACACGCACACACACACACACATACACACACACACACACACACACTGATAACAACTCTGGCTTTAATCATATGCTTGGCTTGGCAACTATCCTTTTGACATTTAGTGTGTGTGTGTGTGTGATCAATCTTTTGACAGCCAGGCTGTATTTGCGTACGTTTCCAACACCAACCCTAGCTGATCCCCTGGGAACTTAAAGTGAAAATCCCCAGTGTGTGCGTGCGCGTTAGTACACGCGCGTGTGTGCGTGTGCATGTGTATGTCAGTCTGTTGCAGTGTAACAAAAGGCTGCCATAAATCAGTCAATATATTTGACTGTAATATGTTAGGCTGATATCTCTGTGTGTGTGTCTAATGCGCTGGTGGGTCCACTCTACTCTAATGGGTTTGCATTAAGGGTCGACGGGTGCCATGGGTTAGTCACCCAAAATGAGCAAAGCCACCCACCCCCCTCTGCTCACTTAAAATCAATATGTCTGTCACTGTGTTTTTGTTGTGTTTCTGAGACCTGCGTGTTCACAGGTGATGCACATTGCACATCCACACAGTCGAACTAGATACAGGTAGAAATATTGACATACAGTACAATACAGTTATGGGTCTTGGACGCAGTTAAATAACTTGGTCGGTGTGGGATGAATTACATGGAGGAGGCTTGTTGCGTTTTTAACCAATTCTGCAGACAGCGTCTAACAGCATTCAACAATATAGGTCACACGCACGAGAATGCAGCCCCGATTCCTGCATAGGATCAATGCGAGCACGCACCCACTCACGTCACATGCCTCTCTAAAGACACTAAACATCAGCGAACAATTGTAATCTCCTCCTTAACAATGACAACGCTACCACGACCACCAAACGCAGCCTGGTGAGAGAGAGAGAGAGAGAGAGAGAGAGAGGGGGGGGGGGGGGGGGTAATGTGGAAGCGTAGGGTATTCACATTCATTAGCTCCAGCTCGATCATCAGTCCATCCTTGAGACGAATTGTAGGCAGTGTATTTCCTCTGAATTGAGTATACATGATATTATAACAACAACGGAAAGGAATTTGGCTTTTAGCTGACACTTCTCAATAACCAATTGCAACTGCATAGCCTGCCAATGCTGATTCCATAACATGCTTTGCGCAACGAGGACATCGGTAAGACAGCACCTACATTCGTTCCACAAAAGCCTCAGTATCTCGCGTGTCAGTTAGATAATGTTTTTGTATTTTCTCTGAATGAGACATGCTGGTACTTTACGCACACACTGCACACCGCAGCTTCAACAATCCACTCACCGTAGCCTATCCTTTATCAGTTGACACTTCGCAATGCAGCATTTTTAACAGGAATCTAGCTGTGACAGCAATCACAAGAAATAGCCTATAGCCCACGCGTCAGTTAGCCTCGCATCCTTAAAACACAGCAATGTCTCTTCTTTCATACATTACCTTGACAGAAAGTGCATTGTCCTCCCAACACGTTGCGGGGTCGGGAGTTGCAGCATTTTCCTATTCAGCACGCGTCCGCTCATTCTGCTACGTCCGCTTCACGCCGCTTTGTTCCCGCTTGGCATAGCCTGCTTCTACGGCACTGTCCGAGTCAGGCGTCTCCAAACAAGTGGTACGGAGAACCGCCTGTGCGAGTCAGCGCGGCTAGGTACACTGACTAACTCCCGCAGTACCTCGGCTCTGTCAAACACGAGGGAGGGAGGGAAGACTACGGTGAAGTGTGAGAGGGAGGGAGAGGAGGTGGGAGTCATGGATAGAATAGGCAACACCCCCAAATTCCTATTTTTTGCTGCCCCGTTTACTGATCGCAACCAGCTGTGGTTCACAAGCGACACGGCAGAATATAATCCAGGTACTCATCACGTTCAAAGTGACATGTAAACGAGTCAACGACAACGACATTTCCACATTTTTAAATATCCAGTCAACGTTTTTACGACGACCACAAAAGGCTAATACTTAAATGTCCGTTCCCCGAATTCAACCAAGGATGTATTGCCCTGATTAAAAAAGCCCTGATTAAAAATGTCCCTCTTCAATTAATTGTCCTTGTAGTTGCAGCTACTTTTGTATTCATCAAAGGAAACTGCTGGCAAACGGCCAAACCAAGTCATAAATTAACCCTAATCAACATGTAATAAACTATAGTCGTTTAGTGTCCGTTTCTATTGTGACAATGTGTGTATTGGCTGTTAGGGAGTGGCAGCGGAAGAGAATGGCTATCATGTTTCCCCTGGAGCTCAGTTGGCCTACATCATCTATTGGCGTTATTTAACAGTCCGCACACAAAGGCAGTATTGGTGAATATGCTATATTTGTCTGTCTGCCTGTTCAATAAATTAATTAAGGCAGGCAGAGAAGGGAGACATTGAGAGAAAAGTGGCAGAGGAATGACTAACAAGGTCCTTTTAATAAAGTCAAAAAACAAGAACGAGAAAGAGAGCAAGAGAAAAAGACAGATGTGCGTAGAGAGAGTGAAAGACACAGAGCGCGATATAGGGAGACAAAGACGGGGAGATCATTAACACTTTCCTCTTAAGTCCACAGGGTCAACAAAGAGAGGATTTTTCAGAATACTGCTAGCTCTGCACCCAGGTGGGCACATTATGTGTGTTCTCGTGTGTGTGTGTGCGTGCGTGTGTGTGTGTGTGTTGGGTGAGAGGGCCGGGATTGGCATATTGGCATGGTGAGCTGCAGGTGCGAGGAGCTGTTGCCATCAGCGTTGCCTAGCATCACTGGGCAAGAGCAACAGTTTCAGCATGCAAGCACCCACAAGAATACACACTAGCACACACGCACGCTTAAAATCCTCCTTAGCGTGTGAGCCATTGCTTTTATTTACGTCAACGCTCATCAGAGCTTTTGGAAAGCCTTGTTGGACGCACTCCCTCTTTCAGGCCAGCTTTGACCACTGAATCATGTCCAGACATGTGCCCCCCCCCCCCCATCCCTCTATCCCCTCCAAACTCCCCTCCACACACACACACACACACACACACCACCACCACTGTTTATACACTCCTCCTCATCAGGGCTTAAAGAACCTCATCTATTTTCCAGCCCTCCTTGTTTCTCAGTATCTAAAAGACCTTTATGTGTGTGTGTGTGTGTGTGTGTGTGCGCGTGGGTGCGTTCGTGTGTGTGTGCGTGTGTGCGTGCGTGCACAATGAGGCGGTGATGTAACAGTGTAATGACAGTGTACAGGCAGGGTCAACCATGTGACCCTGGGAACCAGTCACTCCTCGCTGATGAAAGAGCCACCAAACCTGGGAACGCTCATCCCCTTATCAGAGCGCACACACACACACACACACACACACACACACACACACACACACACCTGCGACGCAGCATAGACATGCACGCAGGTACACTATACCAAAATGCACTGCTGCAAGCACACACACACACACACACACACACACACACACACACGCACACACACACAAGTGAGCGCCCCCACACACACACACACGCAAACACAGATAGACATACAGAACACATAACTCAACCTCCCACACAGGCAGGCAAAGCCCACACACATACTGTATATTACGCGTGTACTGTATATACAGTACACTGACAGACAAGAGATATACATAAGTCACACACACGCTCACACACTTATGAGGCTCCTCATTGTTTCACACATTGGGGTGTCTGTCTCCCTGTGCCACAGGTAATCATCTTTATCACCCCCCCTGGGACTCTCACATCAGCCCTCCCCACTACACACACACACACACACACACACACACACAAACGGATATGCAAATACACAAGTTAAGTAAATGCACACAGTAACACACTTAACACATCGTCAGACTTTACAATGGTTTATAGCCACAGTGTCTCCATCTAATGAATGAGAGAGATGGATTGGAGCACCAATGTAACACCCATGGACGTATATTCTGTTTGTACATGTATTTAGATATTGTAAAAGTATATAGCTCTGAAAATATTGAAGATACAGGATCTGTGTTCATAATTTCCCCACAAGGAATATTAACATTTAATGCATGAAAGAGTTGCTGAAGGATAAATATGGACCAGCAGTTAAGAGGCTCGTGGACTCCAAAAAAGTCATAGGTTTTGATATCCGACATGCTTACCTGTACTGTAAGCCTTGAGCAACATGCAAAACCGTTCCTTAATACTTCTAGGTATCCTTCCTCTCTCTGCATAACAGCAAACAAGATCACCTAAATGTATTATAACTCCATTCCTTGATTTGCTAAACCCTAATGGATATGTGGTCTACTCTTCAAGACAATATTTTGGGACCTCTAATACATACACGGGCCTGCCTCCAATTATGTCCACCTATCCAGGGAAAACCAAACCACTCAGCCAAAGACTATGGCTTGGAAATCAAAGTGTATATCCCAGGGTGGGTGCACTGCTTTTGTGGGACCCTTGAAGGTTAGACCCTCAAAACCATCCAATTAGGGTGCTCGCTTTAGACCCTGTTTCTGAGGTTTAGTGAAGACAATATTATTGTAGTGAAGAATAGAAATGAAAATCATTCACATTTATTTCAAATTTGAAGACACAAAAGGAAAAGTAAAGCAGCTCTTTCCTGACTGGAGTTCAATAAATAGTTTTCACATCCACTGAGACTCCCGATGGAATAGTTCAGATATGTTCTCTGTTGGGAGCAAATGGCCATGCAGAAAAGGATCGGAAAGCACTGGTGTAATGAGGAGAGGGGGACAAGGGAAATGATGGTGCGAGAGCAGAAAGAAAAGTGTGTGACTAATGTCGAAACAGCTCTAGAGAAAAACACTGTGGGGGTCAATGGATAGGAGGCAAAGTTAATTCTTATGCGCATTACAATCCCCCACCCCCCATTCACACCCCACTGTTAAACTTCTAAGGCTCAATAATGTTCAGCGTGTGAATGTGTGTGTACCTCTTGGCTGATGCGTGGCATAGCTTTGAGGAGGCTTCCATGCAAAAAAAGCTCCTGAGGTCCTTCCAGACTTTAACCATGCAGATTAATTTACCCCCCGAAGAGAAGCTAAAGTTTGTACCTTAAAAGACCGTATTCGGAGAGGGAGGGGATTGTTTAGTAATGGCATGGATAGTGGGAGTCTAGAAGTAGGAGATCGGGGGTGGGTGCTTCTACTTGTGAGGAATGCACCTGATCGTTACCCTAAACTCCTCACTTAATGACAGGGAATGTAGTTCAACTTTGTATACACAAACACACAAGCATCCACAGAAACCAATATGTGTTTACCTTATTTAGTACAAATAGACTTTAAACGTTAGTCTGTTGATATTCATGTGTTAATTCAAATGAAATTAAATGAATTATGCATTTATATTATTTGTCTGCCTCAACAGCAACATGCACAGTTCAGAAAATAAGATCCATCCTGATTTTATAAAGATGTCCAAATTTGTTCATGTTATATAAATAATAAGTAATGCTATATTATTATTATTGCTTATTAATATTATTATTAGTATTATTATTATTAGTAGTAGTATTGTATTGCTTATATTGCTATTTCCACCATCTCCAGCTCTGTAGGCAGAGAGAAAGAGAGAGAGAGAGAGAGAGAGAGAGAGAGAGAGAGAGAGAGAGAGAGAGAGCGAGTGTATAGGAAATAAAACTCAAACAAGAACGTAGTAACCTAAACCCTTTCAGGAAGAACATTATTTTGTTTTCCTTTAAGGATATAGGTTGAAATTGGCTGTAATGAAAAGTCAACATTTTGACCTCTGTGGTTCAGAGGCAGGGCTCACTCACACACACATACATGCACTCGCACGCACGCACGCACACACAGGTCTGTTTTCCCAGTGCAATCGTATTGTTAGCATGGTAACACACCCCTCTGAACTATGTGGGAGTCCCCCCCCACACACACACACAGTCCCCATATCCCCTTGTCCCTGCAAACTGCTGACCAAGTCCCAGAATTCTCTCATATCCCCTTTTCCGCCGCACCATTAGAGGAAGACAGGGATTTTCTGGGATTATGCGTCATCATCTCTGTAGAAAAGTACTTCTGCTCAGCAGGGGGCATCAAGGCCACAGTGGCCATGGAAAATCCTTTGGTGTTTGGTTTGGTGGCACTAAGGCATTCTGTCCTGAGGTTGTATGATCTTTAGAGCATCTCCAAACCCCATAGAAAAATGTATTATAGTAACATGTTGATTAAAATTAAATGCACTAGGTATATTGGGAGAGTTTTATGAAAGAATTTCTGGGAGGAAAGACTCTATTTCCCATGAGACCCATTACCTCTTTTTCAAAGACATACTTTGACTCTCTGGTGACTCCGATGTGTGTACCGAAGAGGGTTCAGACAGAACAACAGCTGTTTCCTGCTGTACAGCTATGAGGCACTAACGCTCTTGCAAGCATTTATAATAATAATTAAATGGCAAACTGGAAGGCTAATGATCAAATCTTCTTATATCACAAAAACATAGAGATTGGATCTGATTGAGAGAACTCGTCATTGTGCATTTAAGTAATATTAAAAAGGGCATAGAGCAACTTTGTTCTTTTAATCCTTCACTACCATTTCTAGGAGAAATACACTTTCACAAAGTTTATTTACAAATGAATGTGAGGGAGAATGTGTACAAAGGACATAAGTGCCATTCCCAAATCCCAATCCAGAACATGTGTTTGTTGCTCAATATTAGTTTGTTTCACAATAAGGAAATGGTCCAGGCTTCAAAATAAATATACTCAGGGTAACAAGAGCACAAGTCAGCCATTGCATTAGACTTGGGCAGCCTTACCCTAATGTGTGTGTCTGTGTGAGGAAAAATGGGATGAAGATAAATGTAAAGTGTAAACGTGGCTGCGTAGAGCGTAGACAGCAACAAGAAACCAGGGGATGAATCAACCACATCACATCCTGTGTCTTTATTCAAGTAAATTGCAGTGTGTAATGAGAGTATGAATTAAGAAGGCCAACAAGGCACTGTGTAGCTTTAACACCAGATTATCTTAAAACACACACACACACACACACACACACACACACACACACACACACACACATGCACACGCATACACAAGGTAAATATAATTTACACACACAAGGACAAATATAATTGTCCAAATGAGGTGTCAGGGGTTATTATTTCTCCAAATCCCCCATATGCTACTCTCAGTTAATAAGTTTAATGTGTGTGTGTGTGCGTGTGTGTGTGTGTGGGTATGTACAGTACACTATTGTGTGTAGACAAATGAGAAGATTAATGTCATTATTGTCTCTCGCAGACTCTTGCTGCTACAGCTGTTACGTCATGCATGAGAAAAACAACTTAGCACATAAGCGGACCATTAACACAGCTATGGCTACCGATTGAATTAGCTAATATCACGCAGTTTCAATTAACGTTGTGACCCATCTGTCACTTCAGTAATGTTTTAGACTGTGGTTTGTGCCCCCACATACTGTAGGCATCTACCTAAGCATAGTGTTTGCATGTGTGTACTGTACTGTACTTTATATGTATGCGTGTCTGTCATTTGTTCCAGTGTTTCTCAATCACGTGATGGAACAAAGGCAAGACAGACTCCTGCTCCATCAAGTTACACTTGTTAATTAGCAAGGTAAAATATAAGTGATTACACGCTGCGGTGAGCAGGCATAAGCAATTGTGCCTCATGCCGCACAATAGGGAGAAGTTGACATGTCTAATCCTTCTGTTACACATGATGATGCACTTTCTATGTAATGTCTATGTAGAGATAGTCAATACATTTACAGTCAAAACCTACTTGAAATAGAACCATATAATGATGCCATGAGAATATTAATGAAGAGACTGAGATGGTGTAGTGCAAGTGAGATATAGCAAATACTGTACGATTCATAATGTTTCAAGAAATCTGACATTTTCTTGGGCTTATCCAATATACAGTTGTACTCCATATGTATATTGGTTGGGAGGGGGTCTGTAACTGGACTCCAGTGTGAGTCAAAAATCTGGTTCTTACCATCAGGAAAGACCTGGGTGTGACCACTGATGATCACATCAGGAGGTGTGTGAGTACATGCATCTTTGTGTGTGCGCGTGCGTGTGTGTGTGTGTACATGTGTGTTTGATTGTAGCTGTCACCTGTGATCTAAATCTGATGAATGTATTATTCTAATGGGTCAGGCACTGTAGTGGTAACTTCCACATTATCACCAGCAGGTGGGGACAGAGTGCAGCATGCGATTGAGCTTCAGCCCATTAAGATATTGCCTTCCACATCCTATCAGACACGCATGCACACTTATGTTAAGACACAAACGTACACACAGCCATGGGGGTCAGAAGGTCATGGGTGTGGTCTGACCCTATCTTCAGTGGGTCGGTGCTCTAACGGTCAATCCCTGAGAGAGAAGTGCGAGGGTGTGTCAAGTTACATTTATAGGACTGCTTAGTCATCGGTACGTTCAGATAACCATCAAATAACGTCTAGATAATAATAACCGCAGCGTTTGACCAAGACCAAGCGTTTAGTAGTGGGCAGGCCTGAGGTGAAGGCAACAGCTTGTGACATCAAAAGATGATTTCAGGCATCATTTGTGCTCAGTAGGACATTTCTCCGTTAAAAGCTTCTGGCTGGAATTAAGGAAAAGTGCAATATGCTCACATCTGCTTTTTTTTAAACGCATGCAACACAAAGGCATTCTGAATCACAACCCCAGCCAACGTGACAACTCTTTATGTGTGTGTGTGTGTGTGTGTGCGTGCACACTCAAATGTCCTGCTATGAACTAATGTTTTCATAATTCAAGGGGTTAGTGCAGCGAACCCGACCGTCTAGGACGGTATCCATGGAAACGACGCGTTTCTCTAATGGCAGACGATGGAGAACTGGACCTCCTCCATCTGTAAATAACAGCGCCTGTGTGCCCAGAAAGGCGGAAAAACAAGCCACACGGTTCAATTGTCGACACGGGTGTCCTGCCCATTATCACCACAACATTATACAGGAATCAATGGTTACTGTATAACTGATAAGAGACTGGGAAACCATCTGTACTCTTCAAGGCAGATTAGCACAATTAACAAACACATACATGTGTACACGTTTGTAGCCTAATATTATCGAAATTAACATATTGTGCCTGGCTTTGATCAAGAATAAAGACATATACATTACAGTATACGCACACACACACACACACACACACAGGAATGACCTCCTCTGGTCCAGTGTTTCCTGTTAAAAAATTACGTGTATGTGTGTGAGTAAGAGTGTGTGGGGGTCACTGGAAGGTCTGAGTGCCAATGAAATGCAGACCCCTGAGAGAGAGAGAGAGAGAGAGGGGCCCTGTAAAAGGAAAATACACATATCGGAGAGAATGTGTGTGTGTGTGTGTGTGTGTGTGCCAGGTCCCGGTACTGACCCAGAGACTTCACATGCAAACGTGAATCGTACGTTACTCACACATTAATCACTGAGAGACAAATGATGACTCATGTCCAGATAGATTGTTCGGAATCATTCCACAGCATTAAGGTTCAAACTATCCACATCCTCACAGCCGGACGAAACATAACACAAATAAGTATATATTGGAGAGTGTGTGTGTGTGTGTGTGTGTGTGTGCATGCGTGTGTGTGTGTGTGTGTGTGTGTGTGTGTGTGTGTGTGTGTGTGTGTGTGTGTGTGTGTGGATTTGCATGTGTGTAATATGCAGTACACGTCAAATACTGTGTTCTACTGTATGTATATTAGAGAGCTGGGGCTATGCAAGTGCACTATGACCTCTGCAACACGGGCAGTCCCTCTATAATACATTACTGTGAGTTAAATACTTTGATATTAAGTATTTAGTGTTGGACTGTGTTGGCATGAAAGTATTGGCAGCTCAAGCCTGACCTCTTGTGGCACAACCTGGAAAAATGTGAATAGTCACTGTCATAATATTGCAGAATGGAAATAACAACAGACTTGGGGCAGTGTTGTCTTTGTCTATAAGTTTATACGTCTGCTTGTGTCTCTGGCTTAGTCTGTGTTGTCTTTAGACTGACGTGGCTACCTAGATATCTTGCTGGTCTTTTCTTTGTCAACCTACTCTGTGTCTCAACCTGTTTCTTGCCTCTCTGATCCTAAAATAACAAACCATTCTTTTATAAACCAGCCAACAAAGTGTTGGCCATTGCCATGCCTCCTCACAAGAGAACATAAGCGTGTTCATGTTGCTGACCGCCTCGTGTTGATGATTGATGAGACTGGCAATACTCAAATGGGAGTGGTTTAATAAATAACTTCCACCAAGCAAAGCAGAGAGAGTATGTCTCAATCCTATTTGCTGATAGTGCTCCTACATTGCACAAATTAAATGGTCAACATGCTCACAAACCCCACATCCCCACCTCTAAATAATATAAAGTTGAACAAAGTGTGGAGCATGTAGTCTAACAGTATAGTGAAATAAAACATTTTTTTCTAGCTTAGTCTATTATCAAATTAGGCAAGCATCAGAATGCCAGCCACCTTTGTGCATTTTGTTAATCGGTTCTTGTGCACAGGCACTTGTGATGTCAATATATGTTGCTAGGGAGCAGTTTCGGGGAAGGAACTGTATATCTTAAACCAACCATAGCAGGTCATAATTTGTAAATATTTAATGACTGCTTTGTAGTTATTAATCAACCAAACCAATACGTGACATAACAATAGCCACTGGCCACGAGTTATACAGCAGGTCATACAAGCCAATGCATGGAGACAAACACAAACGTGTGACCCAACCCAAGAAGTCATGTCAGTATTTTACAGATGACTGACGGGTGACTAGCCAACCAGACCCGATATGTGAATATAGTCATGGCCACACGCCATTGGGAAGTGTTAACAGTTCCAACATGCGTAGAGCTCTGGTTCATTTTGAAACTATTTGACAGCGCTGAACCAATCTGCATTGCTGTTACAATTTTGATCGCCTCACCTCTACCAACATTTAGAAACATGCTTGACTTCAATGTCATCTCACTTACCAACCCTGATTGGTCCCCCAGCAGGGTGGCTGAGAAAACATTAATGCGAACAAGGTTTCCAGACAATGATCTCAGCAAAAATATCTGAACGCAATAGTCGGGCAGAGCCAGGCTAGCGGGCAATAGCATCTTGGTCCATATGTCATTTCTTTATTTCTGTGAACTGAATAAGACCTGCTACTGTAGGTCAACACACTACGTCAAGAACACCATAATAATACATATGGCCTGTGTCACCTTATCGTGGTGGAGAGGTTTGTGTGTCCCTATGATCCTAAGAGCTGTGTTGTCTGGAGCCTTGAGCTCCTGGTAGGGTCTCCCAAGGCAAAGTGGTCTCAGGGGAGGGGCCAGACA
>JAODTR010004967.1:0-11687 GCA_025399935.1 Amblyopsis rosae | reverse complement strand
GGCTCCAGACAACACAGCCCTCAGGTTCATAGGGGCACCCAAACCTCTCCACCACGATAAGGTGATGGTTCCCGGATTCCTAGATTCAAATTGATGAGAGGTCATGTCATGGCTTTGTAATGGTTTGTCCATCAATTTACATGTTATGTTGTATATAGAGCTAACCATGTTATATACTGTAACTTAAACCATAGAGACTGGTAACATTACACTTACTTGAGTGTCTGTTGAACTGAGAATTTGAACTTTGGAATTTGCGGCTTTGTACTGGTATTTGAAACCCACTTTTTGTCCCTCAAACTCACTTCTTTTGATTTTAAATCAGAATTTTGGGTCATATCAAGATGCTTCTTGCCTACATTTATAGATTGTTGTGTGAGATTAGTGCTAGATTTTAAACTAGTTTGTGTCTGTCATTTCTGTAGTTATTGTTTATCCTGGCATCTAAAGAAATATTATAATTAATGTTACAAAATTAGATTCAGTAGGTCTTTATAAAATGGAGATGAAGGGAAGCAGAAAACCAGAAGCATAGCTCTATCACTTTCACCTTCCATTTGACAGGAAGACAGCATTGGTGCTTGACTCACAGATTTTTATTTGAACTCAAGCCTTTTTCCATAGAAGTCAAATTCAACATTCATGTTGAAGCTTAACTGCTTAATTGATTTTCCAGACTGTCCCTTAAACTTGCTTTCAAGCATATCAAAAGACTGCCTCCCTTTTCTCTATCCATCTCCCTTTTCTTCTGGTGTGTGTGTATGTGTGTATCATATGTATGTATATATGTGCGTGTGTTTGGTGAAAGTAGTGGAATAATATGCAGTAGGAATGTTCCTGGTTGTTATTAATTGCGGGAAATGTGCATAGCATAGATATTCAAGAGCATGTCTGTCGAGATTAGATGTTTCCAGTGTTTCTTGGAACTCATAAGAGTGTACGGTAGTGAGCAACCCTGTCTTTATTTGCAGCTATCCCGAGATTTCCGTTAGCCAAGGGCATTTGTACTTGTCTTAATATTTCACAAAACAATCATGGAAAAAATAGCTTGCATACAGTAAAAAGGCTCCCTAGATCATATTGTACATTTTCCACTGACTATAATGACAAAAACAAAAATCTAAATGCAATATAACTGCAGTGCTGTACATTTTTAGATTATGTCCTATTATATGTGAGTAATTTTCTACAATAGACTATAAACTCATATCATACAACTTTAATTTTAAATGGACTGCAGCATTCTGTGGTGAATCCATGATGTGTAATGTAAGTCAAATGATATATGCAGTTTCCCAATGAATTATCTATAGTATCTGCGCTCTGCCATACTGTACTGTATGTCAGGGTCTCCGGCAAGTGTGAGATGTGTCCATAAATCCTACCCTTTTCAATGAACTGGCCTCACTTCTCTACCATCCTCCTGCACAGCACTAGCCCACGGTGCATCAGACAGCAGACGTGCTGCCCAACAAGCCTTCTAGGGAGCTGACTTTAAACCTTTTTTAAGGAAGCAGCGTAATCAGAAACAGCTGCAGGAATCTGATGAGTTGCCGTCTGGTAACAAACATCCCCACATGTGGTTTTATCTGTGCTCATGGCACAAGTGGCTTGACGCACAGAGATTGTGTTTGTATGTGTGCTGCGCGGCCGAGCTTAGAAGTGCTCATGAAGATGTTTGGAGGATTTTAGAACATGCATGTTCATGCACTACCAATATGCAATTATTGGACAATGTCAAAGCACTAAACTTCACAAAATTGTAATAAAACAATCAATAACAAATTATGCTCATCCACACGTTTGTCACTACACAGCTTTTTCTTATAGTGCAATAATTAAATCAGGCCACTAACTAACTATACTGTATTTACTGAAGTTACATTTACACTGAATATGAGCAATTTTCTTTAATATAATACACTACTAACCTACTTGAATGTCACCTGGTTGATTAAATTAGAAAACCTGACTCTTATCACCATGCCAGCTGTCATGGAATGCTATGGATTTCTCTCAATGAAAATGTCTCATTGTCTTTGTGGAGAGCATTAATCCCACGTTTTCTTAAGACTTCACAAAAACGTGGCCTTTGAGAATGCTGGTTTGAGATGTTTCCGTGGTTGTCATTTCTCAATATGCATAATAACTCACAGGTTTTCATTTTCCATTAGACCACTGGATTTGGGGACGCTTTGCTCTCACACAGTCTTGGAATGTATTATCAGTCATATTATATTAAATAACATCTTATTTTTTTATTGTATTATTAGCAAAGGAACTTATATTTTAGCTATCCTCCCCATTGCACTTTTAATAATAATAAAATTAAAAAAAATAACAGTTATGCTAGAGCCATATTATCCCATGTAATGTAAACTACTGCACTTTTTAACAATGTCAAATCTGTCTTTCACCATTGCAGGCATATGTGTATGATATACGTAACAGCAGTTACCTACACAAACTAAAACACTCTGACCCAGTCTTCTGTGTAACTTTCAACCCTGCAAGACCTGAGGTAAGCATCCCTTCCTTTTTTTCTACAAAGGAGGAGGTTTTTAATCACCTAGCAATACATTTTACAGATATAGTTGTCAGCATTCAGTAGATTAAATGTTTTCTATGTTCAGTTTGTATTCGGTGTTTACGACACATTTCCTTGAAAGTCTTGAAACTACTTTCCATTTACATTAATGTTTACATTTACAGTTTTTAACAAGATGCTTTTATCCAAAGTGATTTACAATTAGTACATTTGTCAATAGATGAATTGGTCACCAGCAATCGCTTTTAAATTGACAGCTAAGTGAAGGTCTCGGAAGAGTGGGCTTACATAAGACAACTTGGGTTGGTTGAATACCGGTACCAGACTTGCTGCGGCATTTTTAACAAGTTCTACAGGTCTGGTAGCAACGGAAGCCGCTTGTTTCTTTTATGTTTCACGTGGCTTAGGCACATGTCTCCTTGGTCAGTCAGTTATACATGTGAAAGTATTACAAGGTTGACTGGTTTACACCTGTGTTCAGCTGTGGCAACGAGACCACTTTGTAGGATTGAGTTTAAGCTCTCTTTAAGATACTGCATTTATTTGGACATGCATCAAGATTCAATGTATTCACATAGAATTATTTTGTGTTGCAGTTAATCTGAATTTGTCCAAAATTAATTTAGTTATTAGCTCTTTGATGTTTTATATAATATTTTACAGTAACTTGTTCTGGTAGGCCAAAATAACCTACAATGGGAAAATCTAGCACAGTCTATGTAAGTAATAATAAATATGGATGTATGAGAGAGAAATAACAAGAACACACTGGGAAAGCCCCTCACGTTGCAAACAAGTCACTTACCAACTGGTGTGTTTGGTTGTCTGGTCATTTGGTGGTCTAGAGGTATTTTGTTCAAGGTGGGGGGTGTTCTGTGTGTTCTCTGTAGTGTCTGTTTACATAGCATATGGAAGAGCTTTAACAGGATAAACCTCTGCTTGGCCCAAAACAATTTTTATATCAAAAAGATGTTCCTTAAACTACTCCTTGTTATCGTCGCGACACTTCTGTTTGAATTTCAAATGCAGTGTCCACCACAAAAAAATATTTATTCTGGATAGTCATACATGTGATGTGAAGCTTTTCTGCTTTCCTGTGAGGGATCATTCATAACAGACAGTGGAATCAAGCTGCCCTGGAAGAATATAAGAAATAATATAATACTGGCAGCCTTACTGTTTGTACTGAAATATGCACTGACCATTTCAAGGTGGTCAAGGTGGTCATTATTTTGGGCCTAGCATTTACTCGATGTCTCCTTGATGATTTTGGAAAAATGAAGGCACACAGAAAGAAGAAGACAGTTCTCCTTTTCTAGCCAAAAGGTACTAAATTATGTACTAAAATGTTAGCACTCATTTAAGATGTAATTTTGTTGCAAGGTGCACCTAAAAACATAGCATGGTATACATGTATATATGAAATACCAGTACAAGTATTCAGTTCCTGTTGAACATGTACAACAAAGTTACCAAGGAAGCCTTTTATTGTCTAGGATCCTGCTAAGAACTGATCAAAGTGTGGTACTGTAGGTTGAAACTAACCCTTTTTAAAGTAGCAATATCACATCCTCCACTGTGTGTCATGGGACACCCTTGTTGACTGCTTTTTGGATTTGAAGCATGTGTTTTGGATCGCCGTGGCCGACTCTGTTGTTCCATTCAGTTCAACTTCACAGCACTTAAGAATGATAAATTTAGATTCCCCAAGTTTTTAAAGTGGAAAATCTTATCCATGGCCTTTTACTGGCTCAATTACAGTGATATGTGGAGTTTGAAGACACTTCATCAGTTAGAGAGTGTTTGCTCCAGATCAGAATGTAAGTCTGTCTGTACTTAAAAATGTAACTTCACCGTTGAATATTCAACCACATTTGGGTAATCTAACAAACAAACAAGGTTCTTGAGTACAACTGACTGAAGTTTGACAGTAAATGCCAGAATCCATCCGGACCAACCAAGACCATCCTGATCTTACGTGCTTCAGTTTAATTTCGCCGTGAAAATCAGTCTGAAAAGCCTAGGAATCATTTTGTATGTGTCCAAGTGGCAACTGAACTTTCCAACTATTTGTATAGTTGATAGCTATACGGGCGTGGTTTTAGTGTGCCGACAGCGAAAACGAACAGGTGGTTCCTCCAATCAAACGTCAAGTATTTCTTTCTTTCATTGTATGGCTCCCCAGATGAAGTTGACAACAGGTTAGTCTTCCCGTGTCTTTGTTTCTTCCCGGTCCTGTGATTGCCTGCCTGCGTCGTGTTGATTGTCTCTTTTTCACCTGCCCCTCATTGTTCCTGCCCAATGGCTATTTAAGTCCCTCTGTTTTCTCACGTCCTTGTTGGTTCATGGTCATTTGTTTTTTATCTTGGTGCATGTATCTGCTTTCTGGGTTCAATAAAAACCCGTAAAAGCCAGTCCTGTTGTCGTGCATTTGGGTCCTACCTGCCCGCTAGCGTGACAGAATATACCGACCATGCCTTTCTGGTCTGCTGGAAAGGCACTACTGCGATCCCAAGCAGTCTCTGTTCCTGGAAACCCGGCTGGCTTTGAAGCCTCTCCCACGAACGGACATGGGCTCCAGGCGACATCTGGGTTTGCAGCCTTTGCCCGAAATCCCCGAGCCGATGCCCTGGAAATCAGAGTCTGCTCGGCCTGGGCTCTGCCAGCCCAAGACGGCGGCGGCGCCGGCTGAAGTACTTGTATGCTCGTCACTTTCCTCGGCTGACACAGGCTTTATTATTTTACCTAGCATATTTGTTATGGTGATAAGTTGACTAATAAAATAAACATGTACTGCTTAACCTCAGTCTACAGAATAGCTAACATCAGAAGGGGGGGGGGGGGGGATTACAGTATATTCCTTTACTCAGTTCTTGTGATCTCCTGAGTGTTTGGCTCAGTCTATGGAACCTCCTTCTGATTACCTTTGATTCTGTTGATCTAATGTCTGGCTCGCGTGAGCACATATCCCTCTCCTTTGTGTGGCCAACAAACAAACATGTAAACTACAGAAAGATTGTCATTCCATCCAACATTACTGATGTAAAGGTCATGTAATTTGTATGTAACTTGGCCACATGTAGTTCCAGATTTTGTGCATTCTCACTAAACCAGCAGTGTACACACACAAATTACTTTATCAAAGAACCTTTTATGAGCAGATGCTGTCCCATGTTGTTTGCCATGAGAACTATTCAGATTCACCATAGAGACAAATGCTAGACAATACAATGAATATTTTCCACATAAGACTCCAAAGTTTATTTCCTTAGCCGATCTGTAATGAGAGAGCACATCTTTTACTTGTCACTCTACTAAGCTACAGTATGTTGTAAAACCTTGTGGGATAGCTCATAGCATACCTAAACTTGTAAAACTTTACAAACTCCCCTGTGTAAGATCTAAATCTGCTACCATAAAAGTGAACTGGCAAATTGTTGTTAAAGTACATTCACACTTAGGCTATAGAATCAGCCTGGCAGACTTGGCAGATAAGGACATTTATCTTCTGTTTCTTTTTGATTTATTCCTACATGACCTTTAGCTGCCATTGCCTCACCACATGGACCCCATGTTTGGCTTCTCAGTGGCTATTCAATTAAATTGCAGATCATTTTAGGCCGTGTGTAATGGCAAGAAAATATGGCTATAGCCGGAGGCAAATCGACACTGGGTTCATGGAGACAGGGTTACTGGGTCACTCTTGAGAAGATCTGGAGATGCCATTCTGGCTTTGGACTTCTCGGATTACGAGGTGTTGATAGCTTCCCATTACTTTGAAAGGATGAAAGGTCTAATTGTGTTTGCCAGATGAGCTCATCAGCATCTTTGCTTTACATTATGAGAAGCCTAATTTGTGAATGAGCTGGATTTCCATAACATTTATATGATGTAAACAATCTCCTGTGGTGAGCAGTACAAATCAGTTTTAAAGAAATACCCTAAGGAGTGATATTTAGTTTTGACTTGTAGAAATCTGTATATTTTTGCAGGTGTATAGAGAGCCAAAGTAATTTCCGCATTATGGGACCTGAGTTTGGAAAAAGTATGTATGTAACGGCGAGAATACAATTATTTTTAGATCCCGTTTGAATTGTGACACGAAGTACACATATGATGTTTGTCTATTTAACAGATAATTGTTCAAGTCAAGAATGTTGCAGTTTGTTGTGAAACTATGAAGTAATCATTAGTTTTGTGTTTAACCGCTCAGTGAACTACAGTAAAGCTTTCGACTCGCACAACACACGTCACCAAAACAATGCTTTTCCTCGGCTTGTGGGTTGTGGCGCGAAAACGTCATACTTACGCGTAACACGGGGATTGTAGTCACAGTCTTATACTTCAACAAATGCTCTACAAACTGAGACTTTCTTGACTTGAAGAATTGTCTTTTAAATAGTCAAACATCATATGTGTACTTTGTGTCACAAAGCAAACGGGATCTAAAAATAATGTTATTCTCTGTGTTTTCCAAACTAAGGTCCCATAATGCGGTGTGACTTCGGGTCTCTTTTATTTTGGCACTAAATAGAAAGTTCTAAAAGTAAAAACACACACACATTCACAGACACGTTGATAAACTGATTCTGGGACTGACTCGCTCCCTGTGGATACACAATCTTTATGCCATCTTCATTGAATTAGATTAGCGGCAGCTGTTGGACACATGGTGAGACCGATTTACTCTGACTAAATGTTGATGGTCCAAATTCCACCTGGTCCAACTTCATTAATATGTGCCATGTGTTTGTGGATGTGAATGTGGTCCACTAAATCATCAGTAGCTTTTTACACATGAGATAGGTAATAGCCGTAATTTTGTTGGGAAATTAATCAAATGCATAATAGAGGATGTTGAAGTGTGTGTTCCCGGACACAAACTACCATTTTAACTGCAGGTTAAAATTAGGTGTGTTTATTTTGGCTGTAGTGGCATCATTGTGTGTGCAGTTATCCATGTGTTTGTAACCACTGTTACAGATTTGTTGCTTTTGTTAATGGTTTGAAACAACCTAGAGTGAATGTTCCTCTTTATCTCCGCCTCCTTCTCCCCATGCAGCTCACTTAAGCTCACGCCATCTCTTTCCCTCCACATATAGGTCACCACACGTTTGAGTCATTATGAGCTGGGGCAGAAATGATGTTCTGTGGTCACTGGAACACATTTGAGGAGTGTAAAATTAAAGTGAGGTATTCAAATGCAGCTATTATCTAAAACAACTGTATGGGTGGAAAAGTGTACAAGATTGAACCCCTAATCAGTACAGTGGCCTAGTGTTTAGCAAACATGCCCATCATTGTCAAAGTATCCTTGAGCTTGACATTGAACCCTGTCAGCTCCAAAAGCAGTTATGTGATAGGGCAGAGAATCATTTTAACATGTACTGCATAACTGTCATTATCTGCTTCCAAAAGAAATCACAGTTAAGCAATCCTGTGTGAAATCCGTAACCTTTCTATGATAATTCTTTTTTTTTTTTTTTATGATCACAGATGGTTAATTTGCAAATGATGTCAATTGCAGGCTTATGACCGATCTGTGACACCAGCAGCTGTCTCTACATGTTTAATGTCTTGACTATCATGCTAACCAGTGGAATGAATGAGGAATTAATCATTCAAATGACTTTGAATCTCAGTTCTACTCTTGTCTCCATATGTATGTCTGCATGTAACATCAAATCTAAGCTATTTGCAGGCTGGATAAAGAACGCAGCTGGTGTCCCGCTAGGCTGATGGTCATTTGGCTGTTGCTTAGTTGGTAACATGTCTCACTCCTTATCTTTTTCATAGTATTTCTTCATTGGACACAGGAGAGCAAAAGTCTCTCTTCATGACGACTTAACTGTACAGTATACAGAGGTGGGACTAGTTTCACAATGTCATGTTAGAGTGAGACACGGATTAAGGTGAGACAGCCGCTCTAAAATCAACTGGCTGCTCCCCAAGAAAATAGACGTGCTAGGGAACAGGAAGTGAGGCAATAAAGATGTTGGACCCAAAGGCAAACTCACAAGGTCTTTTTTTCAATGATCCAAATCCACTTCAAATGTAGAAGACAGGATTCCCAGTTGACTTAGTTGTTAGCCAGTAGTAGTGATTTGTTACATATCATGTTCTGTACAAAGTATAAAGACTTAAACCCTTTATAGAAACATTTAAGTTGTATTAAATGTGACATGATCTGGTCATGTTCAGCTTTGGTGCAGTTCAGCGCTAAGCAGCTGTGATTGCAGCTGTTGGGCAGTGCATTCAGCAACATATGCATGCATTATCACAGCAACAATACCGTGCTTGGATTCACTGTTTATGTTGACTTGAAAAATTTGCTTTATTTAGGGGCATTATTTAGAAGTGCATGTATTTTTACACTCAGATGTGTTTTTCATTTTGCAACTAATGGGTAAATGTGCAGTTAACAGGCTACACATTTTGTTATTTTTGTTCTATTTTTATTATCATTTGCAATTGATCTACGTCCAATGGGAGAATTCTATACCTGGTCTGATCTGTCCCAGAATATTTCCTATTTCCTAGTGTTCCCGTGATGGCACACCAGTTCAGTGTGATCATTGATCACATGCATGCATTGCGGGTCATTTAGAGACTATGTCGGAGGAAATACAGAAACCCACAACATGAGAGAACATTTGCACTCCACATACATCAAAATCAGAACCCAGACAGGGCAACAGTGCAAAGCACACAACGGCTGGGAATTGATTCAAAAATGTTTTACTAATTAATTGTTCAAAATTGCTGCGATTAATCGCAATTAATCGCATTTTAATTAGTTTGTGCTTTTTGTTCTTTTATAGACAGGACCGTATTGAGAGACAGGAAGTGAGTGGGAGAGAGATATACCCAGGCCCATCACAGAGCTACCACTTGCACCACAAGCTGAACATATTAGTTGTGTGCTGCTATAGCAGCATATTATATTTTAAATATTAATATAGCCTATATTAATGTTTAAAATATCATATAGACACCTTTTAAATAACCAACCATTTGGAACATCAAAGAGAACATTTCTATCTTCATATTGGAAGGAGAGACAATGCAAGCATGCAGCCAGGTGTTACATACTGCAGGTATTTGAGCAAATGTAGCTGTGATGTTGTCACGTAGGGCGACGTGGGGCGGAAGAGACTGAAGCGGCAATATTTACATGTGGATGGTATGTATAAGTCGAAAAGCTAACGGGAGAGAGAGAGAGAGTGAAGGAAAGGTGGTATATAGTTCGATCGGTGTTTGTGGGATAGCCTACGTTTTTATGTCAATGGCAGCTTAATAAACATTTCCATTTATAACCAATCCAACATTTTCTCATTTCGTGTCCCTGGAGGAAAGGTGATACTGTACCGATTGTAATAACCAGAGCTCCTTACCACAGTTTGGATCAGAAGTCTAGAAAGTAACACAAGCGAAGCACAACAAACACATTTTAATCACATTAACGCGCTCGCACAGAGACAGAAACGATTCTATCCTGTAACCTTGAGTCACGTCAACAATAACCTGGGTGCTTTTGCTTTTGTATAAATGTAAATGCTAAATGCTTCGGTTGTATTTAAATTTGGCGTTGCAAATTGTAAATACCACCGCCGTAGTCCAAAGCGCCATCAGGAAACTATTTAAATGTAAACTTTACTTATAAAACTCCACTGTCCTTCTTCATCATACTAGTATTCTCTTTGCTGGTATGAATTGGCCCAGTCACCACTCTCAAAGCTCGCCACAACAGGTATAACTTTACCTCTTCATCCCTAACAGTGACCGCCGACGGTAACGCTTATTTGTTAAAATACATGTGTGGTTGCTATTATTATACATTCCTGGATCACCAACAAACTCAGCTATCAATATAATCTAACAAGCAGTGCCCAAATTAAACTATTTCTCAAAGGAACCTGATTAAAACACACATCGCATATATGCATGTACAAATATTGCTTGTGCACTCAACACACATGTAAGAGAATGGGAATGTTACTATGGACCATCAGAAAGAGCGCATTCGCTTTGTTCAAGACATCGTATCTGCCTGCAAATATCAGCACGACTGGTAAAAACATTTTATGAACATTGTGACACAAAGTACGTTTTGCAAATCAAAAAAAGCACACTTCGCCGGGTACATCCAAAAAACTTTTTAAACGATAGTCCATGAGCAAAACCATTCTTAGAACATATCAATGGTCCTTCATTTTGAAGACATTATTTCGATACCAGACGGCGATACGTTGGGGGTTGTAGTTCTATGATAGGTCAGTGGCATCTTATAGACGTACATACCATCTGCAAAAGACTACACTCACTCTCAAACTCATTTCCCGTCTTCCCCGGCCCGAGAGGAATATTTTAAGGGGTCACATGTCAACTTTGGCCAATCACAGCTCTTTCTATTCAACATGGGCTTCAAATTCGCCTTTCGCAACAAACGGGCTGAGATGCAATTTCAGGTGAGGTATAATAACAAATTTGAACTCAGACTGTAGATTAGTACATATATTAATAAAATAATAACATATGTAAGCTCACAAATGTCTATGTATAGACCTAATCATGCATGTAAACTACCAGACATTATAAAATTCTGGACATTCATTAGGATTACATTATTATAGTATTTTATATAAGTATTTTGATATGTTCATCACAATGCCCTAATCATTGACAAATATACTAATCAGATGTTGTATTGTAGTCCTATAGTGTAAAGAAGTTGCAGATGCATAATTCCAATAAAGTATTCATCAATATAAATAGCATTATGTCAGGCGAAAATGAAAAGAAATTTAAGTGTATGCTGTATTTGAGCAGTGTCATCCACATAGAATATTTAACCTGAATTGGAATCTCACTGGGGTTATCTACATTTTAATAACAAAATGAGCTTTGTAACTTGTTCAGAACTGCAAAAAACCTTATGTAATGTAAGGGAATGTTTTTACAAGGAAAAAACTTTGAAGATGGCCTAGGGCTTAAGAGGTTTTAAAAGGAGATGGATTGTGTTGCGTCAATTGCATTAATATTTTTTAACACGTTAAACATTTCAAATTAAGCGCAAAGATTAACGCATTAATGCTCCCAGCCCTAATATATATATATATATATATATATATATATATAT
>JAODTR010004966.1:0-11689 GCA_025399935.1 Amblyopsis rosae | reverse complement strand
AGAACACCGGGTCGCGAAGATATTTCAAATATGCCTGCCGGTCCGTAGTCCAAAAAAGGTTGGGAACCCCTGATTTATTTAACAAACAAAGCGAAAATGGAAAAGCCATGTGTGAAAAATAAGTGCACCCTTACTGATTCCATAGGAATTAAAATGCTAAGTAGCAGACCGATTATGCTAATGAAATGTCCCTGATTCATTGATTATCAGCAAGTGTAACTACATCTATAAAAACCAAGGTTTGCTGGTCTGGAGCATTCAGGTGTTTGTTAACACAATGCCAGGGAGGAAAAACACCAGCAATAATCTTAGAGAAGCAATTGTTGCTGCCCATCAATCTGGGAAGGGGTATAAGGCTATTTCCCAAAAATGTTAAGTCCATCATTCTACAGTAAGAAGGTTTATTCAAAAGTGGAAAGCATTCAATAAAGTTGTCAATCATCCAGGAGTGGATGTCCCATCAAATTCACCCCAAGGTCAGACCATGCAGTGCTCATACAAACTGCAAAAAAATAATCCAAGAGTTACATCTGTAGCCTGTAAAGGCTTCAGTTATGTTAAATGTTAAAATGTATGGCAGTACAATTAGAAAAAGACAGAGGGTTGACAGCAGAAAGCCTATTCTCTCTGCAAAGAACATTGCAGTACGGCTTATGTTTGCAAAGTTGCATCTGAACAAACCACAAGACTTCTGGAACAATATCCTTTGGACAGTCGAGACCAAAGTGGAGGTGTTTGGCCATAATGTACGGCGCCACGTTTGGCGAAAACCAAACACTGCATATCAGCACAAACACCTCATACAAACTGCTAAGCACGGTGGCGGATGTGTGATGATTTGGGCTTGTCTTGCAGCCACAGGACCTGGGAACCTTGCAGTCATTGAGTCAGCCATGAACTCCTTTGTATACAAAAATATTTTAAGATGTCTGTCCGACAGTCAAAGCTTGGCTGGTATTTGATCACGCAAAAGGACAATGAGCCAAGCACATCAGCAAATCAACAACAGAATGGCTGAAAAAGAATTGCAGTTGCAATGGCCCAGTTGAAGTCCAGACCTCAACTTAATTGAAATGCCGTGGCGGGATTATATGAGAGCAGTGCATAAACAAATGCCTGCAAACCTCAATGAACTGAAGCCACATTGTAAACAAAACGATGTTAGACTGGAAGTCTCACAGAAAATGGTTACTTCAAGTTATTGCTGCTAAAAAGGTGGTTCTACAAGCTATTGAATCATAAGGTGTACTTAGTTTTTCACACATAGCTTTTTCATTTTGCCTACATGATTGTTTAATATATCATGACACAGTTTAATATTTAATATGGTGTTCCTCTTTGGTTGTATTCATCTGATAAGGAACAGATGCTTATTATTATTATTATTATTATTCCCTGACATTGTATACACATCCTATTTTTTGTAACATTTTGATTTTACAGATAAAAAAATAAAAAAGTAAACATAATGCATGGTTTATTGAGAAAACTAATTTTGCATGACATTTATACAGAATAAATAGAATATAAAATGTCCTACTTAATCCTAGCTCATTTACCTCCAGGGCCTGTCGAAGGAAAGTCCTCTTTTCAGTCTTAGCCCACTCAATGCATTCCAGACACAGCTCGACCTCTTGCCCCGTGGCAGCCTCCATGTCAAGAAAAAGGTCCAGCAGGGAACGGACTAGTCTGGCTGCCTTGGCCTTACTGATTGATATCAGGAAGGGCCTTACAAATTTCAGAAGACCCCCCAGTTCTGGAGGACATCATCACAGAAAAGAACACAATTATCACATTAGGTATCTGCAACAATTGTTTCAAGCAGGTACAATATTCAGTGTAAAAACTGTTACATTAACAAATAAAGTACCCAAATCATTCACAGCTTTAAATATGCCCACAATATACTACCCAACAGGGGAGGTATGCTTACCTGCAGCCTGTCCGGTCTTAGCGAGGAGCATACCCAGCTCCAATATGCTCTGTTCTTTAACCCTGACAGCTTCCTCATCGTTCTCTTGAACATCTCTCCTCACTGATGGGGCAAGGAAATCATAAGTAGAAGAAAAAATATGAAAACTACCACGATAAGCAAAGTATTCTTAGTGTATGTGCTGTATGCTTCTTTCATTTAAACGCAACATGGCTCTTTGTATAGCCTTGTATCTATTTGGAACAAATATAATTTAAATAATTATCATGAATTATTATAATCCAAGCTCTCATTTGATTATGTCGTGGGTATTTGCAACTACGGTACTGCTTCTGGTTGTCAAAGTAATATAGTACTTAGTGTTGTAATTGGTACAGTTGCGGGCTAACTTGTCGGCTAGTGTGACAAGGCAAATTGGGAACGGTGCCACTGAAGCCACCCTCACCAACCGTGTTTCTATTCTGTGTCTATTGCCTTGTGTCATGTCCGTGACAACATTCGTGTGCTGTGACTAATTTCTGTTATGTATTCCCAGTTATAGTGAGATTATGTTAAAACCATTGATTTGTGTGTGGTGCCAGGAATCGGCCAAAAGATTTGGAAAACAAGCTAAGGTATGTTTGCTATAGTAACTAATCATGCTAGCAATCACATTTATATGCAGTAACTCTACGTAACGTTAGACAAATTACTATATATATATTTTTTTTAACTTGCTAAATTGATAAACGCATATCCGCGTTAAAGTATGCAGAATAACAAATGGTTGCGCGCGTCACGGCCTGGCCTATGTTAGCTATGCTACCGTAAATGGCTAAAGCCAACCAGCTAACATTAGCTAGCGTTAGCTGTGGCTATTCCACCATTCAACAGTGAGTCAGCACGGCACTCGGACCGGCTCTTCTCAATGATCTCAGCTGCGGCTAACGAGCTAGCTTCCTTGTGGTTTGACTGAAACCCTTCTAAACCGATTAATCAGAAGAACTGTGGTTATCCACAAAATAATTCGATACCTACCTATTGAATGTAGGATGTCAATAGAGGCGTTGCGATCGGTGCTAATGAGAGACTGAGCTCTCTGAAATTCAACCACTGCTGCAGCCGCCATGTTCCTTATTCAAATACTGCTGTGTGAAAACTACGTGCGAATGTTACGTTGCGTATCATACGTTGATCCGCGACTTGCATGTTGGGAATGTTGGCTGTTGAAGGCCCATAAACATATGCCATCATATCGGCCACGTATAGGTATTCATCATTAGTCAATTGTAGAAATTGCCAATTTGAAGGGTTAAAACAGCGATTGACCACCACGTGTTGATTGCTGCAGTGATATGGATAATAATAACAATTTACCTTATTGTCTAGGTCTAATGACATAAAACAAATGTCCATACATTAATGTCCATATGTTTGTCTTAAATTGGAGTGCTTCAACAATAAACATTAAACAACGGAATGTTCCTGTCAGAGATGGTACAGTTTCCATCGCCTAATTGACAACGAAGTGAAGATATTTTGTCTCGAGAAAACCCCCCAAAAACAAAAATGTTTGCTTGTTTCACTTTCTTGTTGATGTGTCACGGTAATATTATAAAATAGCAGTGTTGTTGGCTGTTTTAGCAGTGTGGTTGTGATATTATTGCCTTGATGTTATAAATATACTAAATCACTTGTGTGGTCTATTGTCTTTTTTTTACTGTATGACTATAGGATTAGACTGTGTGTGTGGATACATGTAAACGGATTGACTGAGAAATATAGGAGCAGACCGTTCTGACCGAGAGCGTGAACTAAGGACGCCATAATATTCTGGTGAAATGCTGACCCCTAAAGGTTTGTAGAAGATACACAGAACACCTTTGAAACTATTCTAAGTAGGGGCTCAAATGTTTTGTGGTACAATTTTTTTTAACAGTTTTTCATAACATTGTCAGAACATCATGCTAGAACATTCTTAAAACATTTTCATCAATTTCATTTTAAGATTTCCAGAATTTTATTTTAGGTTAGGTTAACGTGCTTAAAAAACAATGTTCTTCTTTGAACATTATTAAAACGTTTAAAACAACGTTAGCTAATGTTGCGACAACCATACCCATAAAGCAATTCGTCACTAGGTTATATAACATTTGTGGAAAATTAGCCTAAGTAAGCCCTTTTGGTCAAAACTTAGAATAATAGGTCTGTCAGCGATCATTAGTTTCATCAACAACAAAGATAGTAAAAAAACAAAAACCATGTCACATTTTTCTTGGCTATATTGCTCTATAAATAACAGCAACAATATAATTATGTACGGAGCAGATGTACAGATGTTAATTTAAAGGCAAAACGGGATTAATTGTGTCCGGGATGTGCTGCATATAACGAACGTCGTCATATGGCCGTACACTCCAGTGAGACCCTGAAGTCAGGTCTTTGGCACAATTCACTTAATGAAATACCTCTACAGCTGTTCCTTTTTACATTGACACGTAGACCTGACCAGACGTACTACAAAACTGAAGACTTTTGGGTCTAAGCAATTTTTCCTGAGAAAAATGAATTGCGTTATAAAAGGTACATTCTTCCCCACCACGATATTTGACTCATATGTTGCAAATTTACCTGTTTTTTCAAAGACACATATTCCCACTGGAAACTTTAACTATTTACTTGGTTAAAAAAGGTCCACTAAACAATGTTTGAGACTAATTGTAATATACTACAGTATGTTGAAATATAACTAGCCCTGCAATGACATGGTACATTCATAAATGTTATTCGTGTAAGTACATGTCAATTAAAACATTACACTCATAGGCCTACATACATTTGTATACAAGTTGGGTAGCCTATGTTCCTGTGTCCACTTCAGGTGTGAATGTGTTACTGTATTTGTCATGAATATTTTAGAATATTCCAAATAAAAGTGATATACTGCAACATTCACATAACAGTCAAGCCTAACCGTAAAAACTTTTATATTTTATTTGTATTTAAATGCCAGGCTCTGTATAGCCTAAGTTCCTCTTTTTTCGCATGAACAAATAGAGCTGCAACAGATACTAGACAAATACATTTAACATGAAACAGAAGTGAATCCCTCTTCCTAACAGGAATTCAAAAGGTTGAATACTGTTTAAATACTGTACAATACTGTAAATATAATACAAAGTATAACACATACTGTAACTCCTTGTTTAAGACAGCTTCTGAACTTGCCATGATATATAGCAAGATACCCTAAAATGTATGCATGATGCATATCCTGTAACCATCGATTAAAAAACATCAAAGAAGATCATCCCAAATCAAAACCTGCAGTTTCCTTGATGAATCCAACAGTCACAATTCTAAATAAAAACTAAGGAATAGGATTATCAGATATGTGTGGCAGAGATGGGGAGGGAGGGCAGAGAACATGTATGTGTATGTATGTGTGTGTGTGTGTGTGTGTGTGTGTGTGTGTGTGTGTGTGTGTGTATATATATATATATATATATATATATATATATAGCCAGCCCACTACAAGAAGGTCGATATGATCCACAAGGAGTCCAAATCTTTCTTCTTGGTTTTTTATTAATATTCTTGACATCTCATAGATGTCACAGATGTACGTGTAGGTGCATGGATATGTGGTTATCTATAAAATAAAAGATTTGAATCAATTCAGGTATATTCTTACCTGAAAGGGCCACAAGGTGGCACTCCTAGACCTTAATGGCCTTGGTGTTATTGCGATTCACAACAAAGCATCGATAAACACCTTGCCTCAAATAAACATGAATATGTGAAACATAACTCAAAATAATACACAAAGGCACACGTGCGTACTTGCGCAGAAACCCATGCGCGCCACGCGACTGAACACAAAGCATGCTGTTTCGCCATGTGGGTTTTATAATCAGTATAACAAAATCTAACCAGCCGATAAAGTGTTAGTAACGGATTAATAAAGTTAAAGTATGGACTGCAATACTGTAACTTACTTTGCATTGACACACAGTAACGCATACTATAAGAAAAGAAAAGGGAACAGCGACTCCACTCCACCAACAAAGACAGACCCTAAAATAGTCCCTCTTTTTGTTTTCTCTGATGTGCGACGACATTGGTAAAGGCAGCATTTGAGCACCATTGGATGGATATTTAGGTTTCATCTTCCGACTGTTTTGTTCTCATTGCAGTATTAGTTCATCTCAATAACATACTGTATGTCCCTATTGTACTTCATATGCATTTGTTCCCCCAGGACCCCCTTACTTCGAGCACTCATTGGCCTATTTGAACTTCCAGAAGACAGTTAATACACTTAATTGACATCGAGGACAAATCAAACTGCCTTCTCCCAGCTGGCCTATGCTGGGACAAAGGAACATGACCCCATTGAAGAGGCTGTAAGCAATCCCAAGATCCTGCTGACCCAGTCACTCCACGGGTTCTTTACTGCTTGTCCTAGCTGGGTACGGTTGGGCGTACCTTATGTTGGATCACTTCATGTCAACTGTTCTTTCTTTTAAGAGGACTAGACACATTGTGCATTAAAAAGAACTTCCCCTTCTACAAAGCTAATTTGGAGAAGGTTTGCTCAAGGGTGTGCTAGTTAATACGCTTTCGATGCCAGAGAGAGATGTGACCATGTAGCAGCACCTTTATGCTTCCAGTTCACCCCTGTCTTCTTGGCCTACTTTCCGAGCATATATTTCACATATCCAGAGAAGATGTCATTGACCGGGTCGTCAAAGAATTAACACAGGCTTCTCACTAGGTTGCACGCTGCTCTGCGGCGAGTGCCAATATCTGTAACAATGGCCGCAAAAAGAACCATTATATTGCTCATGTATGGTGCAAAGTGATTTCTCTAAATAAACACACAATAGAATTATGTACAGTGTTGGTGGCAGCAAGTCCTTAGCAGAGCCTTCAAGGTCCCTCCGGATATATTCCTCAGAGATATCTTAAGGCCTCTTTGTCCGCACCTGAATGGGAATAACAGCAAAAGGTGCTAATCACAGCACAAGAGCACACACGTGGCAACGTGACTGGTCACTGGTTCAAAGTCCATGTGCATGGCTTGATGTGTGTTTGTTTGTGGTGATTCCACATGCCACATACTTCTGAACTCCATGTTGGATACAATGACGTTCTCACAATTACTTTCTGCTTGATGTGTTCTGGTCCTGTTACTTGTAGTGTGGCCTTTCACACAATGACGCCAAATACTTGATAGCATTGCTTAGATGTAATAAAACTAAGGTGTATTAGAACAGCCAATATCTTGGGGTAGTGGATAAAAAAAATATGTACTGTATGCAAAAGCTATTCCACAAAGTGGTAATAAGTGTGTCAACTTTAACTGGCCAGTAGACACTAGCAGACTAAATGAGGCTGATACGGCTGGAAGTCTTCGTCAAACTCCTGAGCATATGAGCAGCGTTTTCAAGGTTCTGAGACTTCAGCAGCTCGATAAGACCCGCCTCCTCCTCATCTATGGACCAGGGGCAACAGCAACAACACATACACATGATGGTTAACTAGCACTGTGCTGAACAGTAGGAATTAGAACAATGTTGCATAGCCAAAACACGCCAATTTACATCTGTTTGTAAAAGCTTAATATTACAACAGATTGTGGAAGTTGGTCATCCGTCTCCATTTTGTCTTCAAATAACCTAGGACCTGTGCAAATGTGTTATTTAGGGTGCTTCACACCGGTCTCATTTACATCGGTTGAATCACACTAGAGTTCGTTTTTCCCCTCAGTGCGGTTTGTGGGACCGGATTTTTTTCAACGTTTCATGGGATTGGGATGGGACTAGATTTTTTTTCAACGGACCAAACAAGAGTACGGAGATCTGCTTGAAGAGTGGTCTCGGTACGCTTCCAAATGAAGTCGGGAGCGGTTCGTTTGTGGTTACAACGTATCCGACCTCGAAAGGGGCCAACCTCGCATTTTTGGTCTAAACCAGCTGCGGTAATCAACAGCATTAGTTCAGCCGCATTCGGCCCGGACTATGTGAAAACGCCCTTATACTATAATATCCAATTATATGATCCTATCATAGGCCATGCAATATAGCATACTGTACACGTATTGCTCCCAATGCCAGTCTATGTTCTAGAAAACAAACAGCCAGCCACCCCAATAAAGAGGAAAGCCATAGCAAAAAGGAACTGGCCAGGCACCATTATTTTATAGGCACTTTCCCCGAGAGCATCGTTGTTTACGTGGCACGTTTAGCCTATTCATCGTAGATTTTGACGGCTCTGGAGTGGACCACCATCGTAACAGGATATCGTTGTTGATTTTGTACAACGGTGCCTCCCTCAACAGGCTATAAAAGCAACAGCAAATTAAGACATTAGAACGCAAATAATTGCTGGCTAAAAGCTATGGACAATTTATTTACACCACATTATGCATGAACTTCATTGTTAAACATGCGAACGAGGCGTATAGCTATAGTCATATAGCCATAGCAGACGAGGCTATGGCTATATGACTAATGAAAAATAAAAGTAACTAGGCCTAGAAAAAAACATGAGGCTAAAGTAGGCCTATTCAATGAAATGCTCTCAAGTGGACTCAATGAATCTGGGTCTAACGTTTTAACTAGTAAACACGTAAACGTTTAATTGCAATCTCAAATACATCTTGTAAGGCGTGATATCAGAAGTAGCTATTGCCAATCAACAAACTTGCTTGAGCAGCATTAGTCTACTGCTAACATCAGAGCAGTCTATATCACAGCAAATTGATAATTGTCATCATGGAATAGACCTATTATTGCTACCTGTGTGACACGGACCACACAGATAGCTCAAACAGCAGAAAATTGACATAGGCTATGTTGTTTTCAAAAAATGGAATATGTGGGTCCACCGGGGAGTGTTTGCTTGAAGGAAATGTTTTAATTGGGCGGAGCTGTAAAATCAGCACCACGGACAGAGCGCAGAGCGGCGCTCACAGCCGTTGAGTCAACCATCCTCTGCGCTGGAATCAGTGACAACATACAGCAAGCCCTCAGCATCCGCATCTCTCAGCCAGGACCAGTAGCTCATCTTCATTTCAGCATCCATTCCACAGTTGCCAACCATTGCTTGCGCACCAGAACATCGGACGTGCTGATGATATACGCCTAATAAGAATTGTTTTGCTCGGTTTGGATTGTTTTGTTTGTTTTATTTGTTATCTCGAGGTTTGTTTATGTTTTACCTTGACCTACGTTTTATAGAAAGAAAACAAGGCTCTACCAGACTACCACTCAAGACGCAGATTATTGCTGCAGTGCAATTATTCTTCAATTTAACTGAAGATTGCATCTGGTAAGGTAGCCCATGTTTTTATTTTATTTTGTTAGTCTACACTTGTAATGAATAAGCAATAATTTCGGTTGGCATACATTGGTAGACTACACAGTAGCATATAATGGATTTAATCGAAGTCAATTTAAAGGATTTATTCAAATATAAACATAGCTACTAAATAATATTTCACCGAGCTACCTAGGCTAGGGCAAGGAAGCACATTTTTATCCTTCATGACCACCGCCTGTTAAAACCGCAGCATCTTTATTTCGACACGGACGTCGAATTTCAGCACCATGGAGAGCACAACCAATGTAGCAACACCAGTCAGGCGAATGGGCCCACATCAAATATTTTGCATAGTCCAGTCAGGGTTTCAGAAAAAAATACTACTGATTATATAGCCGGAGTTTCTAATTGTATCTCAGCATTTAAAAACACATAATCGGAGTGCATTAGGCTATAGGTGATGGAATGAAGGACTGTCCGATTTAATGCGCAAGTGGGCTGTCGCTGTCGGCCGCTCTCTGTAGCCCAACATTAGCATAGTCTAGTGTCTATAGCCTAGTCAAATGTAAATTCAAAATGTTAATTCCTATTTTCACCTATTTCTATAGGTGGACTACATTGCCCATATTGCCACGACCTTAACGTATGGTGTTTACGTTAGGATTCCATTTTGGTGAAAGTGGTGTGCTTGAAATTCGTTCGCTGTGATTAGTAAACGTTCACAATGAACATCTAGCCAACAGTATTATGATGACTTTGATTACAAATGCATCATGTGTAGCCTAATATTGTAATAGATGTCGCCTATGTGTCTCGCCTATGTATCTTGTCTTGTCTATGTATTCCAAATAAAGTAATATTTACACTCAAATGTTAATACATTATTGTATAACCTAAATGCTTTCAAATAAAATACTTATTTTATAGCCTATATCTCAAATGGAATACGTGTGAACCAGTTATGCTATCACATCAGTCTGACCTGTGATACAAAAGAACCCATGCAGCTCACCATTAAAACATGAATAGAATCCTACAGTAAATATATGTATAATTTGGACAATTAGAACCGTAATTACAATTTAAAATAGGCCCATGCATTAACATTAAGTCATACAAAATATAAGCTACGCTGAACCTATGCTAAGACTCTCCCACTTGATAATTGATCCGTTTTGTCTCTAACAGGCACAGGCAGTGGCCGAGAGCTGAATTGCAGGCGACAGTGAGCGAAGGCGCATCTAAACAGTATTTCACCAGAGAGCAGCAGGCCCTCGTCTGGCTTTAGATGTCACAGAAAAGCGTCCTTCTGTAGCTTCCACAAACACAGAGGCACCGAGACCACGCGGATCTCCCCTCCCCTTGGCCCAGTGCGGTTGAAGCCCCTGGAACCCCCCCACCCCCGCCAACAGTCATGGGCACGGTGCTGTCTCTGTCACCCAGCTACCGGAAGGCGGCGCTGTTTGAAGATGGCCCAGCCACTGTGGGCCACTACACAGCAGTCCAGAACAGTAAGAATGCCAAAGACAAGAACCTCAAGCGGCACTCGCTCATCAACGTGTTGCCATGGAAGCGGATCGTCGCCGTGTCCGCCAAGAAGAAGGGCTCCAAGAAGGTGCAGCCCAACGGCAACTACCAGAACAACGTGACCCACCTCAACAACGAGAACCTGAAGAAGTCACAGTCCTGTGCCAACCTGTCCACCTTCACCCAGGACCAGAGCACCCCGCCGCTCACCAAGGGCTCCGGCAACGCAGTATCGTCCGTGAAGAAGGCCCCTCTGAGCAGCTCCAACGCCGCCCCCGGCACCCCCAAGAGGGTGATCGTCCAGGCGTCCACCAGCGAGCTGCTGCGCTGCCTCGGGGAGTTCCTGTGCCGGCGCTGCTACCGTCTCAAGCACCTGTCCCCCACCGACCCCGTGCTGTGGCTGCGTAGCGTGGACCGCTCCCTGCTGCTGCAGGGCTGGCAGGACCAGGGCTTCATCACCCCGGCCAACGTGGTCTTCGTCTACATGCTGTGCCGCGACGTGGTCTCCTCCGAGGTGGCCACGGAGCACGAGCTGCAGGCCACGCTGCTCACATGCCTCTACCTGTCCTACTCCTACATGGGCAACGAGATCTCCTACCCGCTCAAGCCCTTCCTGGTGGAGAGCTCCAAGGAGAACTTCTGGGACCGCTGCCTGTCCGTCATAAACCTGATGAGCGCCAAGATGCTCCAGATCAACTCGGACCCGCACTACTTCACCCAGGTGTTTGCCGACCTGAAGAACGAGAGCCAGAAGGAGGAGGAGCGGAGCCGTCTGCTCATAGGCCTGGACCGGTGAGGGGACGCTGGGGAGAACAGGCATGGGTGAAGCAACAAGGGAGGCAGGAGAGTGGTGGGGAGGGGTTGCAGTTCGGTGACCTGGGGATCTCATCACTGCTTTTTGCAGATGATGTGGTCCTAATGGCA
>JAODTR010004965.1:0-11690 GCA_025399935.1 Amblyopsis rosae | reverse complement strand
TATGTAGATATGTATATCTATATAGTTTCACACATTTTGTTAACAAGAGGATATATATTCATGTTTGTGTGAGCAGTATTATTCACAATTAGAATATTGCCTGCCAGAATGAATACAGTATGAGGTTTGTTTTCATCTTTTGAACCATATGTACTTTTTACACCACAAGTAATTTACTTTTTTTGTTTTGTTACATGGTATATTGTTTGATGGGGACTGACTCAGCTCAAATTGTGGTATTGTGATTCATATTCTGCTAATAACTATCTTCTTTAAAACATAGTAAGATCCATTACTGAGGGTGAATACAAAGTAACTATTTTTCATATGTGAGTTTAATGGCATATCACAGAGAAAAAAAAGTATAGTTATTTTCTTAGTTACATAAATACTTTCTATGCAAAATGCTTAAAATGGGCCATGTACCACATTCCTGTAAAATTAGTTTAAATTATATTACATTATACTCTATTATACGATACAAATCCTTTTTAAAACTAATGTTGGTGATATACAGTAGTTCCGCATAATTTACTGAAAGCAACTGAAAATAAATATAATCACAATTCTGTCTGAATAGTGATACTACAGTACATTTTATACATGAGGAAATTGTAATGCTGTGTGTCCCAACAAAATTAATTCAGTAGTGCTTTAATATTCAGCTGGAGCGGAGCAATACTGGACTAAGAGAAAAACCTCAACGATTATTTAAATGGTGCCAGTAGTCGTTGAACAATAGGTGTCGGACAGTACTGTTCCGTTTAAAACACTGTGAATAGAGTTTACCTACAACATAATAAAGCTGTTGTGATACCAAGATATCATGCAATTTAATATGTTGAAAGTGATGAGTTGATTTTCTAGATACATTTAAAATATATAAGGTGTGCCAGATATGGCAGTAGCTACAGATGGTACATACATGCTTGAAGACATTAGTTGTGTATTTGTGCAAAACTAGGTTTATTACATGTGTGATTTATATTTTACTTTGTTTAAAAAAATATATATATATCAACCTTCAAAATGGTTATCATACATTTTTATAATCCTTGTATCTATAGAATTTAGCCATATTGACCCATTTTTTGTTTAGTATTAGAAAATCCTTTATTTGTTGTTTGACAGTTCTTAATCCACAATTTTATAATGTTTTATCAATATCGACATGACATTCAATAATCTTTAAAAAAAAGTTGTCTAATGCTCAGTAAAACTTGAGTCAACATTTTTTTTCTCCCTCATTACATCATTGTTTTGGCATAATTTTTTTTTTATACTAGAGTTGATGGAGTACTATGGAACCTGCAGAATCTATCTAAATTAAATATACTTGTTTGGCTGACTTGATGTGCTGTACAGATAAAGACATGATGGTGGCTGCATGTGATTCCCTTTTCTATTCTCTAAATCAAATCTTGTCATGGTACTGATGACTTGCTTGATATGTTACAGTAATGGCATCTATTAGACTGTGTAATAAAAGGTAAAGAGATATTTTCCATTTTGTCAGCCATTCAAATTAAAACAAGATATTAAAAAAATAACGATTATATGAACTCACTGAATATGTAGAAAATAATGTTATTGTATTTTTTATACTTATACGTGTCTATTTATAAACCATATAATAAATGGAATGGGATCTTGGGCTCTTGACTTTGAATGTCTGTCTGTCTCCGTGTGTGTGTGTGTGTGTGTGTGGTACAGCTAGAAAAGCTAAAGAACCTCAAACAAACCAGAATATGTTAGCGTATTCATAAAGTGCATGTACACACTCCACACCACAGTATAACATTACATTGAAGTAACAGTCATTTTGCCTATGTTATTCTATCATGATCATAAGACTGAATGTGTGCCCTTACCCTAATTAAACAGCTCCTACATGTTTTTTTTGTCCTAGCAAGACATACAATATTTAGCCATTGGTTTAGTTTAATAAAGTAATCTTGATTTAGTTGACATACTGGCCATGTTTGCTGGGACAAATGGGAGTCAAATTCTGATATTTTTTCTTGTTTTCATTCAAAGAACAACTTGCCTATTTGACAGCTGACATTAACATCACAGGTAAAAAATAATAAGATACCAATTACACACAATACTTAGAGTATATATATACAATTAATGCAATGGAAATGCATGCCTATTCATGTCAAGTGCAGGTCATGATGGATGGCCAATTGTAATATGGGACAGTCTCATTTTTTAACTGGCTATGTGGTCTCCCTGGTCCATTTAGAACTCCAGGCTATTTGAGAATAAACATGGTTTTTAACTATTAAATCCCCAGCCTAACCCTAACCCAAAGAGATAAACCCATACATTTAACATCTTACATTATCTAAGGACTTACTCAATGTTTATCACATAAATGCCCTCATTGAAAGATTTGTAGTAATTATACACTCAAGAGTGCATAGTAATATATTGGCCACTAGATGGCAGGATGGTAACATGTGAAAAGCAGACATTAATTTGATAGTAATGACCATCTTTAAGCACATACAGTACCAGGTTGATTTCCCATAGTAAATACAGTAAAATAGATCACGTGCTCTGACTGTCAAATGTTTTAAGTATAAATTATATACACACAAATAAATATAAAATTAATTAGATTTGTCACATGTATTTGCTAATTATTCTTCCATACTCAAGATATTGCACATTATAAAAGCTATGACCCTCTCAGCTGTAACATATGTATGCTAATTAAATGCCATCTGTTAATCACACATAATATCTCAGACTAGTCTGAGTGGTTTGTGGGCATACGTGCCTCTTGCTGTGATGTCTGGCATTTCATATTTTAAAGCTCGAAGAGCTTGAAGAGATTATTTTTATATGAAAAAGTGACATTATGGGAAGTCCAGTGAAAATTGAGAATTGAACATGCATGTGTGCCTCACGAGTTATCTGGTTTAATAGACAAATGTCTTTCAAGGCGAAGACTCATTCCTTAAAATTCTGCCTTATTTACATTAGCGTTAAGACAGACATTAAAATAGACATGTCTTTATCTGTTGTTTATACCATGATTTAGTGCCAATATTCCAATCTTGATTAGCACATAGCACATTTAAATAATCACGTTGAGTAATAGATTGAAATAAGATATGAGTGTATTCCTTATATGCAATCCTAAAATGTTTCTTCCACTGTGTACACAAGGCACATGACAAAGCTCAAATGTCCATAACTTGGCTGATAGCAAGATGGTAAATAAAAGAATAAAAAACATCTTAAAATTAATTACACAAGTCAGTTTACTTAATTGCAGCAATGTACAATTTAAATATTTTTCTCACCCAATATGTACTCTAAGTCACTACGTTATTTTAATTGAAAATGTCATGACCTCAATGATTTCTGTTATTTATAGCACAGCTATATACAGTATGTACAAGCAAGATTTAAAATAGCTTTTTAATGTTTTATAAGTATATTGTGATTTATGATTTTCTGTGATGCAAAGCTATAGCAGAACTGATTTTAGCATACTCTAGGATAACTATTCAAAGCCCTAATATTTCCACAGACAAAGTAATATCCATTTATCAAATCCTGAATGTATATTTGCTATGTACAAATAAAATTGTACACTGTACAACATTTTATATAATTTACATCATGTTGCATACATAATTGAAGCAGTAGATCAATATGCAGCATTTCAGGACCATTTGTTTTGTCTCATGTCTTTACAATATACAGTATTACCAAAGTTTTTTTTAAATACACATTCATCCTACACCACACAGAAGCTCTACCTCAGAGATCATGACTGACTCAACAAGGCTTTCAGTTAGCCGCATAAACCTGTCCTGGGATTTGCTTGAAGGTTTTTTCCTTATGAGAAAGGCCACTCGGTGGATTTTTACTAGCTCTCCTGAAACCATCTTCCTGAAAGCATTTATATCATGCATTCTTTCAGTTGTTCCCTCATTCTTGATTCTAGCCTTTCTTGTGGCATCCATCTTGTTTCTCGGCCTGTGACCAGTATGAGACTAGGCCTGGTCCAATAAGCTAGACAGTGTGTGTCTACTGGCCACTTTTCTTTTCCTTCTGGAAACTGAAGCTGGTCCGACGACTTAGTTTGCGTTGCTTTTGGGCAAAGTAATCAGCTCGTGAGGTGCTGGCCCGCGATTCCAGGATGTAATTTACCTAAGGCCACAAATGATACACATTTCAACACCTAAATGTAGCTACGCAAATTGGATATTCAGATGCTGTTACATAACATTGTTTTGAGATCACATCACAATATTTACTTTCAAATCATATTAATGCCAGGGTTAGCATTCGGTCAAAATCGCTGACTTTGCACTGAATAAAAATCTGGGACAGACACTATGGCAACAAGCTGAAATTGTATGTGATATTTCACAAATGTAGTGTATGTAAACATTCAGGGTAGTTGTTACATTTGCAAGAAGGGGGAATCTGCCTTATGTTGGGGTCAGGAGTAACCTGACATGCCAGAGGAAATGTTGTCACAAGTCCATCTGGGGAGCCGTACATTGAAACTGTTTGTGAATGTGAAAAATACTTGGCAGTTGATTGGATGAACCATCTGGTCGTTTTCGCTGTCGGCACTATGGTCGGCACACCTAAACCACACCCGTATAGCTATAAACACGACGCTGATTGGAAAGTTCAGTTGCTACTCAGACAGATTCAAAATTATTCCAAGGCTTTCCAGACTGATTCTCGCAGCGAAATTAAACTGAAGGTAGCCTTGCAAGATCAAGATGGCTAGGTCAGGAGGTCTTCCCCCAGGACATTTTGAGCATAAAACACTTTATTTTACCGCATTCTGGTCATTTTGAAAGCACCAATTTGGAAATGTTCTCCATCAATTTATGATGTAAATGTATATTATTGTAAAAAATATAAATCCAGGCACCAGGTGACAAAATATAATGCAGTAAGGCTCTCAAGTATTATGTATTTCTATCAAATTCTCCTGTACATCAGCTTCTCACTTAAAGCTACACTACCTAATATTTCCACATTCTACAATGTTTAAACATATTTTATATTAAAAGGGTTACTAAAATGTAATCCTCAGACCTCAACACCTTTCATGACTACCTTTCACTATTGTTGGTATAGCCATTTTCACAGTTGTTGCTGAGTACGGGCCACATTTGGAAGTTCCACCTACTTTAACATATAGTTCTATGACTTTGACAGACGTGGATTATAGCCAATGAGCACTGAGTCTGCATCGTATTCAGCACAGCATCAGATCTGACAGAACACTGAATTATGGCGGACACCAATGTAAAGCACCTAGCATTTCTTCGTGAACTTTGTGAAGTAAAACCCAGCATTCCTCATTATTTGGCAAGAATATAGGGACAAGGAAAAACAATTATCAATATGGAAAAAGATTTCCAAAGATGGAGAGCTCTAAAAGATGAATAAGGACTCTTATCACGGTTAGCCTACTTATTCATGCCGTGAGTAGCCTATTATTTTATTGTGTATTTGAAGCCAATAATAATTTGCAAACACGATTATATCGGAAATAGTAAAATTTCAAACTCTGTAGTGAGATAAAAAAATGTATTCTGTGTTGACTGGATGTGTAGTCGATACAGACGTACACAGGCAATAAAGCTTTAGGAACTGTCATGGTCAGTTCACACGGTCACCGTGCCATCATATGGTTTGTTTTGTTTAGCACTGGCTAGACAGTGGTCTAGTCTAGTCTGTACTAGTGCAAGTCATCATGCACAGTTTTCATTTGATTTCTGTTTACCTTGAATACAAATTACTGCTGCGCCTGTCATTCAGTGGCAAATTCTGTGTAATGTATCTTATCGAAATACCGGAAATAAATTTAAGAATCATATCAGTTATTGAAATACATTTTATCACAATATATATTGATATTGAATTATTGTCTCACCCTAACGTGTGGCTTTGAGTTATTCATACAATGCATTTTACACATTATTTAATATATGATGCAGACATATTAGGAGTAGCCTATGGACTATGTAGAATAAATGTATAACTAGTTCTTAAGTTATTTATTACTAAAAGGCAATCATCTGCAAATATCCTATTGAACATAATCAATAAAGCTGTCCAGTGTCCACTGAGCCAAAAAAATATAACATTTATAAAAACAAAAAAGAAAGAAATAAAAATAGAAATTGGAATTTGGTTTTGAACCTGTAAGCTCAGTATTAAGCCTAGTTTATATTTGACGGAGTCGCGACGGCGCGTGTGGTGCGCGCCAAAATTGACGTAACATTTGTGGGTGCAGCCTGGCGCGTTGGCCCTGCGTGCCTGTCGCGAGCCATGTCTGGTGCGGACTGCACGTTGGGTCTTCTACATATAATATAATGCAGATGGCATGCAGAACGCAGAAAGAATATCAGGACAGACCAACCATTGCGAACCACAGTTGTGAATATTTTATGAATAAGCATTGAATAATTGACATTCTTAACAGCGAAATACTGCGGAATTCAAACATAAAACATCCTATTTCTGTTGCTGTGCGAAGGTTGGAAACCTCCCATTCAAATAACACCCATTCACATGTCTGTAGAAATGTGCACTTCTCTTTAGAGGCTGGCCAATTTTAATAAAATGCAAGTTGGCATACTTTTAGCCTGATCGATGAAGAAGAGTTAAAACAAAAGTTACATGTAGATAGTAAACCTCACGTTCTAAAATGCACATGTCAATTGTATGCGCATTTATCTAGAGTAGAGGTTTATTAAAATAGTTTCAACTTTGTCCTACTATAATATCCAGTCTGATTCGACTATAAACACAATATAAAAGTTTTATTTACAAATTGGTGAACAGCAACAATATAGGCTATGGAGAATACACACCTAACTACGCATTTCTTAGGTGGGCAAATAGACAGTAGGCTGGCTCTGTGAAAACAACACAAAATATATGTATAAACTGTAAGTGTGGTAGGCTACACATTCTCAAAACAATAGAAAATGAGTTTGCAGGACTTGCTCAAAAAGTTCCTACACATTTTTGTATACAGTGCCACCATTCGTTTTGGGGAATATCGCTACGACACAAATTCCAGGGCGCGTGGAGTATGTAGTGCTCAAGGCGAAGGGCCGTGCGCCGCCCAATACGTCAGGTATGCAGGCAATGCTTTACCAGTTGAGCTAATTAGAAGTGATGATAACAGTGGCGACAGTCTTATTCAAGCTTGTCTGTGAGAAGGACGGAGAGGGGTTAGCGTGACTGTTTACATACATGGGCTGCCATGGTCAAACATGGGATATAGGATGCTAAGTAGTTCAGCTTGAATATTATTCCTGCGTCAAATAACAGTAAAGCACGTCTAACAATACACATTCTGTCCTATTTAGTGTATTTTGTGACATCAGTGCGTGCTTCAGCATGATTGGTTGAGACTACTAAAAATGTAATACCTCATCCAGTATAATTTTGATGCATGGCAAGTAAAGTTTAAACATTATGCAAATGAAATTCCCTGATAATCCATTATTCAACTAAAAAATGTATAACATGTCATGTTATTCCAGAAATGTAATGAACAGTGGGAACTCTGTAGTACTGTATGACACTCTTGGTCTTATTGTCAAGTTATTATGTGCCAAGTGAATACAGATTATACAGGTGATGTCATATTTATTGTGCACAATGACACAAAGACAGAATTTACGATTAAATGCGATAAAAGGAACTTAGAAAGGCCTAAATACTAAGGGCTAAGTATGCAAAGTATACCATGATAAGTTACTCATCATGGTGTAACTCACCTTAAGTACAATTTCATTGACAGTATTTGCATCAGATTCAAAGTAGAGAGGCTTGTAGTCGTGGTTGCTAAGGTAGGTGAGCTTAAATATTGCATGACCTGTAAGAGAAGGATACAGGACCGTAACCAGAACATACCGATCAGTGTCCCTAAGGAAGATTCAGATGGAGATGAGGGCAAAAGCCTGGTCAGATATGCAAATGCATGTCAACACAACTCTGTCCACACCTGGCACAGCAGCCTAGGAACAGCAGAGATGCTCCACTTACTGGGGCTGCGCTCCTCCACCAGGTCGCAAGCACAGAGGTGGTCTGAGTCGATGGAGATGGGCTTCTGGCGAATCCAGAACTTGGTGCTGGTCTTCTGGTTGGTCACTGGATCGATCTCCACCTTCTCTCCTGAAATTCCTAGGAGGAGGATGTGTGTTTGAGTCACTTTTGCTTCGTCAACTTGGCTAAACAGTAAACTATGAACAGTACAGACAATACGCAAGTGATAAGCAACCATTCATTTCACTTTGTTATAAATGGCGAATGGTGGCTTAAGGTCCCTGAGACAAAATGGCCTGACAGAATGGGCACATCTCAGCTATTTCCGTACCACCGTTAGTGACAGGATTGTGGTTGCATTGTACCCTCTCAGCGGTGTGTGCACCGAAACGCTCCTCATCAAAAAGGTTAAGGTGCTGCAGAGTCATTTGTGTGTGCATATAAATAGCTCTCACGGTATACAGTAAGAACACACACCTAACAGACTCGTTCATACACAACTATTGAGTGTGACTCGTCTATGACAGGTGTCAGCTGTCAATAACAATATGGTATGATAAATACACTTGCCAATCAAATAAGGGTACTTATTTCCCCACTCTGATTTACAAAGAAGCTAGTCCAACAACAGCAACAACAGGTATGTTCGAATTCTGGATGCATTCTTGTGTATGCCTGCCCATTTGTTTGCCTTAATTAAAGCAAGCACAGCATGGCGCCCACCACTAGCTGGCACTGACATCAATTAGGGTCTACACTCCTCCAGTTAACCAGTGCAGGTCTGGTGAACCCCCCCAAACAACAATATTTAGACATGTATATTATTGAATTACTGGTTTAATTGTCAATGTTTATAATTGTTACCAGAATGCTAACATCTAGCGTAGTAGTGCCCCCTGGTATTTACCCAGCTGCACGTCAGTGGTAAAGCGTAGCTTGTGGATCATGCTGATCTTAAAAGACTTATAGTGGTGGCTGCTCAGCATGTCCTGGACTGTGGTGATGTCGATAGGAGGGTCCTCCTCTGAGCTGTCCTCACCCCTGGAACCTGAGGACGATGAGGAACAAGCAGTACTGCTAGACAACAAGACGTCATGCTTGAACCAGAAGCATATGGCCTACAGAGATCCATTGTGTTAATGTGGCATGATGGGACTTTAACGTGTGCTGCTGGCATATCCACCGAACGCTCACAGCAAGCAGTATAGTGGGAGTGTCCTAGCTGAAATGACCACTAAAAAAGAATTCCAAGGTTATCAAGGGAAGCTGGCCAAGTGAATTCAGCTGAGGACTCAGATTCATAATATACGTGCAATGTGCTGGCGTTTCTGGTGGAATAAATGTCACCTAGTGGGACAAGTCTTACTGTTTTCTCTGACCAAGCAGAACTCCAAGGTGCTCTGGCTCTCCAAAGTGCAGTCCAGGTCCACAGACACATTTGGCTCCGTCTGTCTCTCTAGACGATACATGGGACCTGAGGGACAGTGAGGCAGGCGCTCAGCAAATAATAGTTTCCTCGGTCAAGGTCATGGGCTGGAATGCTGTAGACACATTTACACAGCCCCCATGTGCTGTATTGTTTAGAATGCTGTAGACACATTTACACAGCCCTCTATGTACTGTATTGGTTTGAATGCTGTAGACACACTTACACAGCCCTCTATGTACTGTATTGTTTAGAATGCTGTAGACAACACACTTACACAGCCCCCTATGTGCTGTATTGTTTAGAATGCCGTAGACACACTTACACAGCCCCCTATGTACTGTATTGGTTTGAATGCAGTGTAGACGAAACATTTACACAGCCCCCTGTACTGTCGTTTAGACAATTCCTAGTACATGTCACATACATATCTATCATAGTTGCCCAGGTGTTTTATTTAAACAGAAGAATATGCACCCAACGCCACCCCCAGTGGTAGTTAAAATTACTGCATGTATTTCATACTATAATGAATTATTCTGCACCCAGGTTCTGCTATAGCAATATATGTAATTACAGAAATGCTTTACCATGGTGAAAAAACTGAACTCTCAGGTTTAGACCAAACCAGGAGAGAAAAATCTGGTGCTGGTCTGATGCATACCATGCGTTTCAATAGTCCCTCTGTCGATACTCAGTAGTCAAAACACAAATGTTGATATGTATTCATTTTCATTATGCCCATGATTTTCTTTCATCTTCCGCTGTGGCAGAGACGATGACATGTGTACAGCTGAATATAGATGAAGTGTGCATGTACACACATGAAAACATTTCTTTGGTACCTGACAGACTCATCAGGACTAAGGTCACCTGGGTCAGAACTGCACTCCTCCACAACACAATCCCCATCCACAAACTTGTCAGAGACAAACAAAAGGCTGCATGAGGCATCCCCTCCCCCCTTCCACTCTTATTAGATTTGTGAACTCTCATCCTTTTGTTCCATGACTCTCCGTAATGGGGACTCATTTTTGGGGGGTGACCTCTTTGGGTCTGTGATAAAGTAAGATGCAATTAGATCTCCTCAACAATGAAATAGAGACTGCAACATAGATCTAAAGAAGCTAAGGGAATTGACTTTGGTTATGGTTTTATTGCAGACATGCTCTTACTGCTGCATGAGGTCTGCTGAAGAGGTACACAGCGTGATATCAGGTCTGAGAAGAGGAAGACATGGGACTACCACATGATGCATTTATGCCGGTGGTGATCCTACAGCTCAAGGACCGAGGTCACATGTAGAGATTGCATTAAGCAGAAAGCAGTGATGTGAACCAGGCCTGTTGCATTAGATATACTAGTGTCATTTAATCTGTCTTTCTGAATCAATGCCAGTTCTGTCTGACAACTAAGATGGTATGACGACCCAATCAAAGACAACTATTTATATCATGTTTAGTCTATGAGCCTTCCATTGTAAATCTCAGCAGAGACAGCAAAGAAACATTGCATATACAATAAGAGTCTTCCTAAAAAGTCAGCTAAGTCAAACCTCAAGCGATAGCCTTGTTGCAAGTGAAAAGAACGTGTTTGGGAAGTGATCAGTAATCTCCATTACAACTAGCAGATTAGCTCACTTTGGAAAACATTTGTATCATTGTTGTAGTTTGATTTATTTATTTTTTGAGTCATGAAATAAGATATGAAGCTCATTGTGAAAAATGTATCTCTTCCTGCAACATACTGTACGTGGCTCTGTACATACTGTACTGTACATACGGTATGTGGGTCAGTATCATATGACAACACAAACTTATTGTACATGTACACCAGCACAAACACACTTGAGAGCAGGCATCTCATTTGCAGTAAACACACACCCCCACACATAAACACACATTGAGCATTCGAGGCCCAGCCGTCACCACCTACCCAAATGTCACCACAGTTTGCCTGATAATGTGCACAGGAGCCATTCAGTAGCCCTTTATCTAGTGGCACAGACCAAGCCATGTTATATTCCACTGCAACCTTCCCAGGCATATTTCACAGCCTTTTAAAGTTGTCCTTTTTCTTTGCCACTCTGCCTAGAAGGCCAGCATCCCGGAGTCGCCTTTTCACTGTGGACATTGAGACTGTCGTTTTGCGGGTATCATTTAATGAAGCTGCCAGTTGAGGACCTGTGAGGCGTCTATTTCTCAAACTA
>JAODTR010004964.1:0-11691 GCA_025399935.1 Amblyopsis rosae | reverse complement strand
GACAACACAGCTCTCAGGATCATAGGGACACACAAACCTCTCCACCACGATAAGGTGATGGTTCCCGGAGAGGAAATACAAAGTTTATCGGCCTATTTTCACCAAATGTAGATGATTTAACTCAAACTGTAATCCAACAGGCTACTGTAACCTGATACGTATGCATTCAAAAATAATTTATTTATGAATAATTGTGCATGTTATAGTTTACACTATAAACAATGTTTACACTACTATATGTTTTGTTATATCTATCAGTACTTATCAGTATCAGTCCTAAATACCAGCGTTGGCCACAGAAACAAGCAGGACGACTCTTACTACAGTATATGATATAACGTTCACATCCTTTTTGGCTTGGTTTGAACCATTTGTCACTCCATTATTTTACATTATGTTAACTCATACAGTAAATCTCTGACAGTACAGTGGAGTACTTGACGGAGATGTGTGATGTACGGGCCATATGATCCAAGCGGCCTTCCCTGTCATCTTGTGGTTTCCACATATGTGTCACCTGTCCATGCGATTACGCCCGTCCACCGGCCAGAGCATGTAGCATGACTGCAGGAGACGAAAAGGCATCTGTCAGCGCTGGTTTGCTCTTGTGTCACCGTCTCCTCCAAGGAGAGGAACCGACATGACAGAGGCCAGGCTCTTGCAGAGAGAGAGAGAGAGAGAGAGAGAGAGAGAGAGAGAGAGAGAGAGGGGTAAAAACATATACACCATTAGCTGGATAAGGTAAATCATGGATTTCTGCACTGAAGATAATAGGGTTAGGGACATACAGTTAAGTTGACTTATTTCATTAACGAACAACATATTTTCATAAAAAAATACACTATTAGAAAATTTATAAACAAAACATAATTTGCAAATTCTGTTTAGTGAAATATTCTCTGTATTTTACCCCATTCAAAATACCAAAGTACTTTTAGCCATCAATCATTAGTTAACATACACATTATGTACATTATGAACACATATATTCAGTTGATTTCATGGTGTGTAAAGAAGTCTGGCAGAGTAGTAGTCTGTGGCACAACACAGCTTCTCCCAAATTGAAAATAAAGCATTCTGGACTAAAATCCTCTAGTCATACTGCCAGGGAAACCGACGACGTTCCAATATAATTTACTGTAGAAGATTTACTGTGCAAGTCAGAGCCGACCACTATGTGAACAGCTCGCTCGGTCCAACAAAGTACTCTTGGAATGCTATGGAAAAGCCAGGTTGGATTTCACAAGCAGGTGTCCCTTGTCTTCCCCCCACACACCCGTTCCTTTCTCACACTGTTTCGCCACCTGTTCCTAGCTCAGTTTTCTTTCCTCCTGAAGGGCTTCTAAGAAGCCCTGGATAATAAGCTAGCGTCTGGGGGAGTAGGGCTACATTTTAAGTGTTTACCAGATTCTTTGTCTCAATGAATTACGACAAGACCAACCGCATACTGTAGAATATCGAGATGTGATGAGACAAGGAAATGTTATCAAGGTTTTCCCCTTACTATTAAAGGTATAGTCAGTTATTGCAACCTTATTGTAAGCCAATACACTTTTTGTCAAATTAACCAAACATCTCCTCACATTTTGCTAGCTAACATTTCTCTGTGCTTGCTCTGGGCTTTGTAAATAGGAACACTAACAAAGTGGTGCATACCCACAAACAACAACAATGTCCTTGGCTTCGCAATGCATTTCTATGTGTAGGGCGGAGCTTCTGAGGGAGTTTTGTAAGTTAGCAAGCGTTTTAGAGAATTACTAAACCTGCTGTTAACCCCATGACAAGAGGCAGTCCCATAGCCTGTTCCTGCCTATGGGGCTCACAACAAACACATCTAGTAATGCACACCAACCCAACCTTAACCCTAACCTAATACCCAAGCCAAAACACCTTAGATGCAAACAAACTCACTCTAAGAGGAATGTATTATAATATATATCTCATATTCTGTATATGTAGTGGCGATTCGATTTTGGTGAGAATAATAGCTCAAAACACACACACACACACACACACACACACACACACACACACACACACACACACAAAGTCTGTTCACACGTCGGCCTATTCCCCCTCTCTGGGCAGACATGCTTTTCCTTGTCAGGGGCAGACGCTCCCCACTTGTCAATGCATTTGTTCAAGCAACCCACATGCCGCCCCTGCAAAGTTCTCCGCTCTGCTGCCTTCTTTTTACTCTTTCCCCCTTTAAGAAAAAAATAAGGAAAAGAAGAGCTGTGCGCTCTTGCTTGAGTGGTCTCTGTGTCCAGGACCAGTGCCCTAATCCTGGCCCTGCCATACCTCTAAGCAGGGAGTTAGCTTAATCCTTCTCATTTAGGCAGTGGCACTGCCGGCGCACTATATGGGAAATAAATATTTATTTAAAAAAAAGAGGAACGTACAGTTCTGTGACGGGCATTTTCAGCTGTTGTGACATGCAACTTGCTGCCCGGGAATGTTAATGTCCAAGTGAATAATGCATGGAAGCTGGCAGCTATAGGGCAGAACCGAACGCAGAGCGGGAGGTATGCTATCGTTGCAATGCTAGTCGCGCGGCTAGCGTAGCTGGGGAAAGTGTTAGCTCTAACACAGAATGTGTGGGATGTGGGTTATATCGTAAAAAGGATTTACTGGTCATCTCCGGGTGGCATTTGGAGAATCAACAGAATGGTGATTTATTCCACACTAACACAAAATAGCTCACAATCAAAAAGAGACAAAGTAGACATTTGCATGACAAAATGATGGCACAACTGTGAAAAAGGTACCCTTCACAGTTCAAATATAGTGGTCGAAGTTGCAGGATAAACATGAATGAATAAGGAAGTGAGTTTATGCTAATAAATGTTAAATTGACTTCAGTCAAGCATGAAAACACACATGGGGTACTTTGTTTTGAAAAACACTGTATTTCTTTAGGATAGCTTCATTGAATTCCATATGCTTTATGTAACTGTAATGAGTCCGACTATGAATTGTCCAGGATTTATTATCATGTCTCTCATGTGGTCTGGTAAGGGCAGAGAGAATTCTTAATAAAGACACACTGTACCTTTTGTTTTTGGGACAAAGTACAAAACCCAAAAAAAAAACACTGCTTATTAATTTGACTGGAGGTGGTCAAAAAACCCAATTTGCGAGCTCCTGATCTGTAGGAACTTCCTCCAAACACACAAGCACACAGTGCATCTGCCACTTCCAGCTTAGTGAACATTTGTAATGGGGCCTCGATTATAGCCGAGGACAGATACCATAATAAACGCTGGAACCTTGTCAAGAGCGAGGTCAAATCAGAAGACAAATAAATAGGAAATTGCTCCCAGCGAGCTTTCTCACTGTCAACCTCTGCTTGTTACCTTGAGCACTAAAAGGTATTTATCTGCCTCGCACAACGAGCTAAGGCCCTCTGCGCCGGTTAAACAGGCATCAACGCGGGCCTCCAAGGAGCTTAATTGTGCCGGTCTCTGGGGTTCACTTGGTGAAGTGCAGGTGCATCATCCAAGAGAAATAATTGAACAAACAATTAGAATGTATACGCTCCCTCACAGACATAACGGAATGCCTACGGACACATTCCCTCCAGTCCAGACAGTATCCTGCTGCCGGAGTGGAACTGTGTTCAAACATTATGATTGGCTTGGTGTGTACTCTGGCATGCAGCGAAAACCACAAAATATTCCCTCGCCTCCACCCAGGCAAAGAATCTGTCCCCACTAACAGGCCTTCCTTAAAAAAAAACAACAATGGCAGATCACAACACAGCAATGTTCGGTGCACCTATCGGCTTGTGATCTTCTGTCCGGTTAATGGAGGGTCTTGGAGGGTCTTAGTGCTGGTGGAAAGCGGAAGATCCCAGTCAGTGGGTAGAGGGGCGCATCAATCACATCAATCCTCAACGTCATTGTTTCCAGGGCTTCCCAAACGTGAGAAAGGTTTTAATCGTCGCTGTCGTACAGGGTTGGGTGGTGACGGAGGTTATAAAATGTATAATAGTCATTCTGTTACCATTTAGTTACACACAGTAACCTATTACATTACAAATGTTAAGCAACCTAGAGTAACATTTATTCTGCCCACCCTGAAACCCTTTCACATCCATCTCTAATCGTCCCTTACACTCTTTCACGGGATTCATTTGAATTTTACACCGTCTGTCCCCAGGGGAAAGGATCTCTCTCATACAGGAATACTTTTAGTCTCCCGTCCCCCACCACCACCTTTCCATTCTTTCCAGAGCTGTGTAGTTGTTGGCAGTGCTTATGTAATAACAGATGGAAGCTAGAAATTAACACGTCTTGCCTCTCTCGTTATTCTCTTCTATTTATTTTTAATGCCGCAAGTGGTGCCGATCTCTTGTTCTCTCTCTCTCTCTCTCTCTCTCTCTCTCTCTCTCTCTCACTCTGTCTGACCTCCGGTAGGACATCAGCACCTGTCAGGAAGTGCTCGTGCCACAGCCGCCTGCCTAATTAGCTCACCAGGAATTTGGTGGCATTGGGCGTTCAGGATAACTTGGATGTGAGGGAGAAAGAGCGAGAGAGAGAGCTAGAGAGCAATTAGAATCAGTTGGCATGTACATACACTTCTTCGCCGCGGTGTAAAGACCTAAATGAGGAAGAGAAAAGGAGATGAGCAGGGGGCGGGGGGTGGGATTGGCGCACGTGTGTGGACCTGCCATTTTGTCTTTTCTTTCGTACTTGAGTCCACACACCAATTTAATTGTGTGCGTTTGTGTGTGCATGCTCTGATATAGTGTGTGAAGAGGGATTAACCCTCCGTGTTTGGAGGAGAGAGCACACCTGACCACACATACACAGACATTTGCTTGTATACGCTCCTTCTCACAGTATCACAATTGTATACATTTCACACTTGCACTATGGAGAGACACTAATCATAAATACATATGTGCAAACAAAATCTCATATCAGCATTTGAATATATCCTCCTATCCAATAAATGTGGACTGGGGGCCCCTGTAGCCTTCTGGGTTTTACAGCTCGCCTCAGTCCAGCAGACTTTCTCACAAGCAGTCAGGCCACTAAAACTTGCATAGGTTTAGGCTTAAACCCTACTAGCAAAATACAGTTCTCCTCATGTGGATCTGACCCTATCATTGTATTTTCCGTCACGACTCGAGTTTTGCCAGCAAGACGTTTGAGCGGTTTTTAAAAGGTTTTAAAGGGAAAACAGAGAATTTGAAGAGTTCTTAACAGGAAGTATTCAGGAGCAGTACATTTTGCGGTATCAAAAAGGAACATTTCCGGCCAAAAACTGATATATGTTTTTGCATTGATTGGAAAGGCACATGAAATTAATAAAGGAGAGTATCAGAGTTAAGTTTACTGCTATGTTCTGCAAGGGGGAGGGGGTGTCATGATTTATTTATCAATATGGCAACTGTTTGTAGTTTGATCAGATTGTCAGAAAGCATACAAGACTCGATTCATCTCAAGAGAAAGCGCGTCTTCAAAATTGCAAAGATCACGATCACATGAAAATAAAAGATACAAATGTCCCGTTCATACTTCCATGTATATCAAATACAACCCTTCAAAAACCGAGAGAAATAAAACAAAAGAGAACACGACTGCTTTGCCTTTGAAAGGAAGGGAGGAAATATTCTCAATGTCACAAGCAGTTCCTTTCTGTCTAATGGGTGCTGGGGATGTAATGCCCCCCTCCCCCCGAAAACACACACACAAGCACGCACGCACACAAACTTTATAATTGAACAGACATCGGGGGCGACACCTGCTGTGAAGCCAAATCGCCGTCAGAGCTTTCAGCAAACCGCTGTGACGGTACGGCATTAGGCATGGCTACATGATCTCGCAAAGTATAGACAGAGCGTGAGGGTGGGGGGGAATGTGGCTGAGAGAAAGATGGATGCATGTGAGGTGGGAACATGGCCCCGGGGTGAGGGAGTAACGAGCACATCTCCACACGGGGTTTCCACGGACCTGCTATTTGAAAATTGTCTTGTGTCTTAATAAATCCTGAATGTGTAATTTACTGACAGAGGAGAGGAACAACAAAGGCTGAAGACAATCTCCCTGCAAGTAAAACATCGTAAAGGTTTGATCCGCAAGATGCGTCGTCTCAAGTCATCTGAGGCACGTCGCTTTTCCTCAGGTGGTGCGGAGCGACCCATAACATGTTTTCAAACACCCACCTCTTTCTTTTTATCCTCAAAGTCGTGACTCATTAAAATTCTTTGTTCGTTGGCGGGAATTAGAAAACTTTCTGAATCAATTACAACTTCAGTAAAGCTGAAACCTCCACCCAATGAATATGTATAACAGTATAAACATCAGGCTAATTGTACAAGGCTAGCAAAAAATAAAGAAGAAAAATCACTCCCGACAGGTTGGACACTTTGGTATCGGGCATGCAGGAAACTTTTCAGTTATAGCTCTAGCTATAGGTTCTAAGAGCAACTAAGTTAATGTAATGCAGATTTTCATATCATGCCTGTAATGAGTTAAAGGCAGGGTTTGTTTTTCTCGGGAACGCTTGCTAACTTCCAGCTCAAACCAAAATAATATCCCTCTGCAGCCACCTCACACATTAAAACTCATTGTGAAGCAATGCGTAGTACTGTACTAAAGCTTTATTGTTGTTAGCGGTGTTCACCACTTTGTTTATGCCCCTATTTGCAGAGCCAGGGTTGTGTAGTACTGGATTCTTTTTTCAGCATGCACATAGAACGATAAGTTATAGCCAATGCAAGGAGATATTAGGGGAATTTTACAAAAGTGTCCAACAATTAGCTTGCAGCTGACTATTAAATGTATGGACGGAGATGGCATATTGTATCATATACATGTAGTCCGTTTGTGTCCATTAGGGCGGATTTTAAAGGTACAGTCCTCATTTTGTGTCATCCTTGTCAGTAAAACAGGATGGGGACAGGATGGTCTAGTGGTCTGGGTGTTGGGTTTGAACCCTGGTGTTGACCTACCATCTTGAGCAAGATGCCTAACCCCCTACCTGCTCCTGGTGGTTGGTTGCAGCTTGCATGGCAGCAATCACCATCAGTGTATGAATGTGTGTGTGACTGGGTGAATGTGAGGCAAAATACTGTAAAGCGCTTTGGATAAAAGCGCTATATAAATGCAATCCATTTATGTGAATGTTTTTTTATTAAACCAATGTTAAAAAATGGTTGTTGTTGTCAGTGTATCTTAAGAAAATAAGGTTGTTAGAACTTAACAGTTAACATACACATATACAGCCTTTGGTTGTCTTGTTCTACTGCCTTTACATTAGTGCAAAGTACATTTATTACAACGGCGAAAGCTTAAAACCTTGCAATAGTCCTGCAAGCTTCATGGTGAGAAAAAATACAAAAGGATGTTGCTGAATCTTTACAAAATGTTAGGATTGGAAAGGATTCTACAAACAGCAGGCTCTGTTCAATATGTCTAGCTTTTTTACATTCACATACACTGACAACAGAGCTAGGTCGATCATTAAAGCAAACGATACTCCTCTGGTTTGTGCCTTAGGGTACCACGGCAGAGATATCTCTTTAGTTTTCCCATTAGGAAATTTGTGAAGTGAAAATTAAGTGCTTTTATGCCGACTGCCAGAATGCTACACTACACAACTTTACATATCGTCTACAGAAAGCATTTGAAATTAAGGAGTCAATAAAAAATGCATTCAACCACCAGACCTCATTTTTCACACTCTCACACGTGTGCTGTCAAGGCAGAGACATTATTTTTGCTCAAGCACATCTATTTTCTGTCACTAGCTTATGTGTTCAGTTCCACTATAAACCTGAAAACTCGAACTTTCCCGCCTTGCTAAAAATCTGTCGCTTCTGTCTTTATTTCCCTCAAGAAAACCCCTCATCAACTTTCCGGCCTGGCTTTCTTTACTGTCTTTCTCTATATTGTGCTATCACTGACTTAGCTTTGTCAACCATCAGCGCACAAGTGTTTCTGACATCATCACTATCATGCGCGTTAAAGCAAGACACACACAGGAGTAGCCTCTTTGCGTATCATTTCACTTATTGTGCGGCATTGTAACACATTTGGCTCCAGGTCAGAAACATGAGAACTTCCTGAGGAAAAATAATCAAGCTGGCTCAACATCACCTTGCGGTAATTTCGCCGTTTTCTATTTCCCACGATGTAGAGTTGGCAAAACATCCCGCTGGTGGAGTTTTGTTTTGTACCCCCTTCCTCCCCACCTCCTCCCCTTACCTCCTACACCCCCCCCCATCCCCAAGAGCTTCCGCCCGCTCTGCTCCCTTGGCCGGCCATCCCCGGGGCAACGCTTGCTGTCTCTTCCCGGTGTCTCCCATTCGGAGAGCCAGCGGTGAGGGCGAGACAGGCCAGCCAAGACACACCCCTCCACCCCTTTCATTCGTAGCCGGGGGGCCCTCTGGTGAACCCCAACCTCGGGTCAGCCGGTTTTCGCTCTGACGCCTCCTGGAGGCGCTCTGTGTGTGTGTGTGGGAAGGGGGGTGGGGGTGGGCTCAGACAGGGCTACCGGATCACGAGAAGGAGTGAAATCCCCCCTTTCCGCTTTCCTTCACATCTTGTGTAATCAACATTTAGAGAGGTAGGCTACCACAGTAGTAGTGTGTATTTGTATGTGGAAGTACGGTGAGTGCTGTGTTTGTATACAGTACAGTGTGTGTGTGTTTGTGTGTGTGTGCAAATCCATAAACGTGAGTGTGTTTGTGTAATTGTTTAAGTAGCTGCTTTAATGCATATGAAACTGTGTGTGTGTGTGTGTGTGTGTGTGTGTTTATACAAATACAAGTACCATTGAAATATACTCGATGTAAAGTATATGTGCATGTATGATTTAGTTGTGCTGCATTTCTGTGTTCACCTGTGCATACATGCATGTACAGCAATTCGTGTATGCCTACATAAATGTGGCTGGGTCGTTGTATACATATTTGAATGTGTTAAAGCAAGGAAACAGAACAGATATCTGTATTGTGTGATTAGGTATTACTAAATGTGTGTGCATGTGCGTGTGTGTGTGTGTGTGGTTGTTCTATCTCCCTGGCGACAGCCATTGCTCAGAGCTCTCCAGCCAGCACACTGCTGAGGTCAATATGCCTGGGACCTGCCTCTGCCTGCAAATCAAACTCCTCTCTCCACAGGCCTACTGGTGCCAACAGGCACATATTTGGGAGAATCTCAATTTATTTTGGCAGATGAACATATACATCGACTTTACTATGAAGGACTAGCAGAGCTGGAATAAACACTACCAGAACAGTTTGTATTAATTCAACTGGACATTTAAATATGTAATTCATTAACTAGTGATGTCATACCTGTATGATAGGATTCAGACTTTATTATTTTGTCAGGTAATCATTTTTTAATGTTTTAATTATAATGTTACTTTTATTTAAATATGTAAAGAAAAAATAATAGATATATCTCTTTAGAAAGTGCTACAATGTTAGCCTTTGTAACACGCAGAGTATGTTAGACAAACAAAAAATATTGATATCAGCTCGTCTGCAGTGGGAATACAACTCACGGAGGGTGGCACAACATCTAAAATCGTCCATCTGACTAATTACAGACGGGCGCGGCCGAACCGTGACCCCGACAGACCTACGAGGGCCCCAGCACATCTTCTCTAGTCAGGGAGACAAAACCTTTTCATTGTTGGGACCAAAAATAATCCATAATTTCAATAATTTCCATAATTCCCAGCGTCTAAACAGAGCGAAGCGAGCCAGGACACAAAACACAGGCCCTGGGCTCCGCCTCTTCCTGCCCTGCACACGCTCACGCACACAAACAAACACACACGCAAACACACACACACACAAGGCCGTCGAGAGCCACCCCATCTATAAACAGACCGTGCAGCTGGTGCCAGCACGTAGCTTTCAGCAGTCGTCCCCACAGTTGCTGCTCACCCCCGCTAAATGTATGGAATCAGCCGCTCACTAAAAACTACAATTACAGGTGATATACAGATTGAAATCATAGGGCCCGCTTTTTTCTTTTTTTTTTTTAGGAAAATTGTTCTAATGATCAGTTTGGCGATGGCGTGGTAGGGATGCAAGTCTCTTTGCCCATGGTGGAACGATAGTAATGTGTGTGTGTGCGCGCGTGTGTGTTGGGGGTGTCTAGTGGTTGTGTTGGCAGGGGAGGGTGGGAATGGGGGTGGGTGGGGGAGGCAGAAACAGCTGCACCTGCCACGGCAGCGCTTGCTGACACAGTTAATGATATCGGATGATATCATTAAGGCAAAGTGCTCATAAACAGATGTTGCGGGTGCTGCCTGCACAGTGTCGGCTGAGGCACATTTTGCCTTCCTGCAAACGGTATTATTTATATAAGGTATTTAAGTTTGTTATGTTAATAACCCCTCTGTTGGCGTGCTGGATGTGCCACGGAAAGAACACAACAAATAAATAAATAAAATAAAATGACGCCACGATGGGGAGGGGTTTGTGAGCTGGCGAGATCAACACTCCTGGGTATCGGTGGATCTTTGGTGTGAATAGCAAACTATGTATAGATCGGACGATTCTCGAACACCTCTGAGAGGTTGAAGGTGTCGGGAAGAGGGTGTTTGTTAATCTTGATACGAAGAAAAGTGCAAATTTGAAGAAAAGAAATACCCTGCCTAAAATGTGAGGTTTTATTATAATGCTATAATTTACACACTACAACTTTAAAGGTACAGTATAGTTCTGGAGAAAGCTTGTTGATATTTTAATCAAAACAAAACACCTGTCAATGCCATAGGCTGCTCCATCCCACATATTGTAAATGCACTGCAAAGGCTCGACTCAGACATTGGTGTGTGGTGCGGTCTGCACCACTTTGTTTGTATTCCAGAATGGGCAGCTAGAATACTACACGCAGATATTAGCTGGATTACAGTAGCTTGCAATCGCCAACTATAAGTAAGTACTGTATACAAGCTCTAATGCATGCTACATTCACATAACTACAGAAAATCACTTCAAATGAATCGAGGAGACCAGTTTTGGCTTTTAGACAAATGCTGATCTTGTCCCAAGTACCACATGGAAATGTGTCTGCCTATCAGACAAGAGGACTCTTGAAGGCAGTTGGTAGTCGATGGGAAGTACAGCTCATCATTATCTTGGCTTTCACGTTGCTTGCCTGCTTGGCAGCCTCAGTGGAAATGTGGATGTTTATGAAGTGGTGCTGACATCCACACTGAACGAGGTCTTTCTCCTAAGGTCAGTTCAGTTAGATAGAAACCCCAGTCTACTGTCAGTAATGACAGAAACCTCTTCAGAAATAATACAACTGAGATTTACAGATGGAAATACTTTGAGAGGGGCACATATTTAGAGACTGTGACAAATTTTACAATATTTATGGGTCAATTGGTGTCAGTGCTGTCAAGGTTACATAAGAGACTGTTTTCAGTTGCCACTGTCTTTAAAGGTACTATGGGTAACTTTCTTAGTTTAAAAAATTTATATATTCATGTTTATGTAATGTAACATGACGTCAAATGATCAGTATTGTAGAGATATTTTCTGAAATTAGCTTGCTAATCAGCTAGCCCGAGCTACAGTATGAGTCGCTGTATTACTACCAGTCTGCCCTCAGTCCAACATGAGAAGAATCCATCCATCCATCCATCCATCCATCTTCATCCGCTTATCCGGAGTCGGGTCGCGGGGGCATCAGCTTCAGCAAGGGACCCCAA
>JAODTR010004962.1:0-11691 GCA_025399935.1 Amblyopsis rosae | reverse complement strand
TGTGTGTGTGTGTGTGTGCATGTACGGGTGTGTGGTCTGTCTGTGTGTGTGTGTGTCTGTGTTTATATGTGTGTGTGCGTGCGTGCGTGCGTGCGTGCGTGCGTGCGTGTGTGTGTGTGTGCGTGCGTGCGTGCGTGACCCACCCAGCCACATGTGTATGTAGTATGAGGGGGTGGTGGTGGTGTACAGCAGCAGGTAGGCGTCCCCGGTGTAGAAGCTTCCGTGCAGGGCCTTGGGTACGGGCTTCAGGTCCATGCTCTCTATACGCCACACCTGCAGGCCCGGCTGCTTCCCCGCCACCGCAAACTCCTTGTGGGACACCATGGTGGAGCTGTGGGGGGGGTAGAGAGGGGTGAATAACACAGCGCTCTGTCTGTCTTCCGACCCTGCATTCACTCACATACAGTTCCATTTAAAAATACAATGGTCTAAATATGGTCGATTTTTCCTGATTTTTTTATTTATTTATTTTTATTTATTTATATATTGAAAAATGACGTGGCCGACGAGGAGTCTGAAAATCTATTTTTGGCCCGTCAAGTCAATCTTATTTATATAGCCCTTAATCATGTTGCAGTCTCAAAGGGCTTTACAACATACGTTTCACATGAAAACAAACCACACCCCCTTAACCTGCTCCTGCTCTCCCGTGACCAAACGAGTTTGGACACCCCTGGGCTATAGGGACTGAGCTGCGTAGGACCACTTCGTTATTTTTGGGGAGGTTATTCATTCCTTTTATGGACAGTGTAGAGAGACAGAAAGCGGGTGGGAGAGAGATATCAGGGAAGGAATGGGAAATTACCTCTGGTCGGGTTCTCAGTTGAACCCAGGCCTCCAAGTCCTCTGGACTGTAGTGGATCTATTTTCTATAATACATGAGTTACTAATATGAGAGCTGGTGACACCTCTGGCCTCCGCCTGGTGTGTGTCCGACTCTGCAATTTACCATAAACCCCCCCCCCCCCCGTCCCACCTTGAATCAAATTAAAGTAAATGGTCTGTAGCATGTAGAGAAAGAACAGCCTGTCAATTCAAACTGCATAACAAATCTATCACAAGTAAGGAAGTTGCATTTACAGTCCATTCTGTCTAAATAGGAACCAGAACATTGCTGCAGATGTTACCCAACAGATTATGATGCTGTATTTCATCTGGCTGCAGTTATGACTACCGTAGAAGAGCGCTGAAAATACTAACTAGCATTATTTAAAAAAAAGATGTGAAATAATTTGATAGTGTATTGACTGAAAGATATTATTGCCCTATTTTGCCCTATTTCATGTTATGTAAATCTTTAAATTATTATTTAACGATGTTTGGGATGTACAGTACTGTACGTGACTTCAAATTAAATGATTATATAAATATGATAATTTCTTAAATGAAATAAAACACAGATCACACAAATCTATTAATTCATATGAACTATTTTGAAGCCAAATATTAGCTTCCCTACTATATGTACTACTAGTACATTCCCATAACAATTCACTGCGTTGTTGACATAAATGGGTGCGGTAGCACAGTGCAAACATCGCTGATATCATCTTCCCCAATCCACCTTGGACTCACAGCCAGCGCAAATATCAAGCAGCGCGACTTATATGTACACGGCCTGTCAATACTGGAGGCAATATGTGTGAGAATAATCAAATAAATAATTAAGTATGCACATAAATTAACTTCATGACAACAATTGGCAAGAAGGAAAAGGATAAAAAATGACTTATACAAGAAAAGTTGGATTTCAGACCTCAACTTTCTCAAAACTCATATCTTGCAGTAAGTCAGTATCTTTACCCGAGATATGCAGTTATGCAGATAAGATTGTGCAGAAATTACACAAGCTCACATTAGCTCTATACAAATGAATGAATATGTTCTGGTGGGGTCTCTCTCTAAACAGTCTTCCAATTGAATAAGTTCTCAGATACGATCTCAAAATGTCAAACCACAGATGTTCTACAAAAAGACAGCATTTCCTCATGCTCTGCGGACACCCATGAGACATGGGTAAAAATAGAAAAGATTTTTATGTTTGAATTTGAAAACCTTCTCAGCAGAGTCGATGTCATGTTACTCTTAGAAAAAGAATGAGCAGGGGAAGAGACGTGTATGCATGTGTGTAACCAAGTGTTCCACCAATATAAGTCTATTGGGTTCAGGTTGTACTGGGCTCTCTGATGGTGGAGGCACACTTATTTAACCAAACTGAGAGTGGTGGTACTGGTGGTGGCGGATTTTAGAAGCTTCACTTTGATTTGAAGCAGTTTGAGACTGGCTTGAGAACCATCAGCGTTCATATGGAGTAGTTTCATTTTTGTTTTGTTATCTACAAATAGGCTACACATCAACAGCTCTATGACCTCTGATTGAGATGCATGATACAGCTTTCAAACATATTCACCTTATTCAATTACAATTTATAGTAAAGTAAATAAAAATAAAACAACAACGGATACAATTTAACCACATGCAGATATGTGGTCCAATGTTTTCAACAACAAGAGGAATAGCTTGTGTATGAGGTTCCTCAATAGAACATGACAAGTGGGAATATTACTTGCCACAAATATATGACTTGCATTTCGGCTATAGAACTATTCTGAATGTGTCACTGAATGCAACCTGAAGCTTTTTCATCGGTCAGATATCAATTATTGGCCGACAAAGTCATCTCTCCGATATGTCGGTCGGCATCTAGCCTATATTAGTCATGTATTCTGCAGTAATGTGCGTTAGTATCACACCCTTATTTCAAGTCACGATAGAATAACTTGACAGACAGACGGTTTTGGTGCATGGCTAATCTAATTTAGCCTCTCTTGGTTTCAGCCGCACACAACAGATGAGCCTATACTGTTGGAAGACTAATGTTGCTGCTTGGGTTTGTGAATCTGGTGACCTGGGAAATGTGCATGATTATTTAATGCATGCAACCAATATTCAGTCAATTAGAACTATAATATAGCCTACTGGATTACATTGAATATAAACTATAGATTATAATGGTTGCATGGAGCTACTATGCATATTTTTCATTTAAAAATGCACGCACTATGCATGCACTGTACATTGTCCACGTTTGGTTTGAAATCTTGCTTAGCCAGATAGGTATTCTCTTATGTAACAAATCGCTACACGCCTGCACTCAACCCCAAATACATATTCGATGCTAATCCTAACCCTGCACACACACCCCTCCCCCTAATACACACGCACCCCTCCCCACCACGCACACACACACACAAAACAAGTTAATTGCAGATGCATGTTAACGCGGACATTATATTGTAGCCTAACATACGCTCAAAGGTTATTTTTATGAAGTTGAAAGGTCTAGGATTACACAGATTCAATTATGTTGCCTGATGCATACGATCTAGCGAACGGGTGTCCTGCCAAAAAGTGATTGTGCGCCTAAACGTGGTTGCCGTCCGCATCTAGGCTTCTTTTAACTGGATCAAACGTCTTAACGTCCAAAGTTATATAAAGTTATGTCCGTGCCCGTGGTAATAGCAAACGTATGCCTGTGAAATGTAACGGTTCTTACAAGCGAAAAATCCCAATTGTTGGTGCAGTTTAGGTTTAGGTAATAGGTAATCTGGTATGATATTATAGGCAAATAGCAAACCATAGCATATGTTTGTCTTGGTCTGCGTGCTAGGCTATGTGTCTAATACCATTTTTCATATTTGGAAACTAGACTATTAACTTGATGTAAGCATTATAGCCTATTCGACCCACTCTCTTTCGCAGTTATCCATCATTTTTAATTGCAGTAGCCTAAAAAAGCATATTACCTGCTCTGTACCCTAGATTATAATGAATACATTATTTTTTACCAGTTTAAATATCTTAAAAGCGACAAAAGACAACAGCCCAGTAGCCTACTTTTGCATACTACAAACAATATTTGGCGGGCAATCACTTTTTGGCACGATACCTGCCGGTAGCGGGATGGGCTGATGTGGCACATCTGGATATAAAATATCCTTCGGTCAGCGTTAGCAGCTTCAAGCTGAATTCGCAAATGAAACAACACGCATCTTAGCAGAAATGCACAAACGTTGGGCTATCGGTTACTTAGCTCTGTAGATTTAAGGAAAAGTGTCAGTTATCCAAAGAAGAAACAATAGCCTATCACATTTCCTCCAGAAATATCACTTTTAATGTATATCGACAGCGGTAAAGTGACGCAATGTGTGTGCATTTACAGTAGAAGTAGGCTTAACTCACGTTTGTGTTGTATGACTTCAGGAGCAGTTCCGACGAGCAAGGCAGTCGCGTCAGATGTGCACGACTGCGTCCGAAAGTCTTTCCATTGAGCAGGAGGAGGAGTCGGTCTGTCTGATTGTGTAGACCATCATTGGTCAAGAGGTGTGGAACAGCAATAGCGAGGCGGACGAAGACATCGAGCAATCAATGATTTCGGTTGATCTTGTTATAAAACTCATAGTCGGATCATATGCCATGAAGGCTATTTTATAGTTATAATAATGTAATATTAATTGGCCATTATAAGTCAATAATCAATATCAATATAATCAATATATTGATATAAAAAAATCAATTCACATTTTAATGTTAAGATAAACCATTTGATTGTGAACCCATTGTCTTCATCCCAGCACCCTGTGTACAGTAGCCTATACTGTATATGTGTGTGTGTGTGTTGGGATGGGGCATAGAGAGTGAGAGGCAGGTGTTGGAGAGCCACGCTGAGTTTCAAATCAGACCATAAAGGCAATTTCCGTAGACAAATAACGTGTCCATGTTAATAATAAAGGAGTAGTCTGAAGACATTAAGTGTGTACAGCAAGTCTCCTGCAGCTGAACAACAACTGTAATGCGTGTCTGTGTACCCATAAAGAAGCGAGATGGAATATCTCATTACAGAAAGCCAAACATGTAATTTACCTTTTGTTAATTCCCTGTACTGTGCACCTCACCACACATTATAAATCCGCTGACTTAAGACTCTGGGCTAACAGGCTCCACCCAACCTTCTTTCAGCACAAGGGAGGTTTGTTTTCACTCAGTAGCAATGCGTAATAGAGGTACAATACAATGCACTTCTGGGTGACAATAATAAGCATGAACTTTATAATATACTAAGTAAGTTCCAGCTATACACTACTGCCAGCACTTCTTGTAAAGGGAATATGCTTTTAATAACGTGTGGAGAATTAACTCCTTCAATTTCGTCTCAAAATAAATATATTTTACTAAGATATTAACATTTACAGACTGACATTAATTAACAAATTAAAACATCCCTTAGACTCTCCCCTCGATGCTATAAGGTCCTCCCTCAGAAGCTCCTCCCAACACATTGGACATGCATTGCAAGGCTGGGATAATGTTGTGAGGTGTGGTCTGCACCACTTTTTTCAGCTAGTGAACAAATGAGGAGATATTTGCTAAATTTGACTAAAAGTGTATTAGCTTAAATTAGTAGTAGAACATATTCACAGCCCCAGCTGGCATGATGGAGCGCCAATGCCTGGAGCTACTTCCAAATAAACAATGCTACCCCACAAAAGACTCACCAGTTACTGTAAGCTTCAAATGTAACATGTTTTATTGTAATGTATACCTAATAAAACATGTTACATTTGAAGCTTACAGTAACTATATATTTCTTTTAACTTATTTACCAGTTCAGCTGACCTGCTCACAACCGCCCCTGGACAGGTAAATAAGTTAAAAGAAATATATTGTATAAACCGAAAAACCCTGTTTCTGCTGATAAAGGAAGTAAAGTGCTCAAGTTTGTAGTAATACAAGAAGTCCCAAAGCGCCTTTCTAAAATTCACACGGGAAATTAGCATGCATTTCCATGTCACATTTTCTCATACACTGCATGTCTTTAGGTTTCTTGTTTCATGTTGTATTTATCAACACAAAGCATTTGTTTTGGTCCAAGGTGCTTTTGCACTAGTGTGGCAAGATCACACATAGATCCTTTAGGAGGAGGCTGGCAGTTTATTTGGCTGTAGGCAGGGTGAGCTCAGTGAGGTCATGTACCTATTGTACAGCAGGACACACTGGATTAGCTCCCCATTCATCTGAGTCAACACTGTCAAGTTCACTCCTCAATCGCATTGTAGAGCCTCAGACTTTCAACGTTTACGTTTTGACAACTGTGCACAAAGTGGTAGAGATGATGTGATCCTGTAAAACTCTGCAAGGGGAGTGGTACAAACTGATGCCAGTCATCCAACCACATCCAAAACACAACCGTCAGCACAATGACCATCTATACACTTTCATCCAAAGCAACTTAAAGTAGGCAGGCTACATTTGTCAATAGGTCATAAATCATTTATCGTAAGCAAACAACATTCTGTAATATAATAACAAAGAGAGCAGGATGTCACCAAGGCCAACATACTGTACATTTTACTACATGCATTACCATTATGTACTAGAGACAACACTGTTAATGCCCCCATTATACAGCATCATTAGTGGTTGGGATATGGGGTGCCGATACAGTAGCACAGTACAATAATGGCAACGATCCTCATAACTGTGTGTTGATCTTGGAGAACTGGCAAAAGACTGGAACAACAAGATCACTGCAAGCAAATGGCCTATACGCAAAACCACCTTTACGATGTGTCGTCATAGTAGCAGTTGCCAGGATGTCACACATCCACACCCATATATTTTGCAAGTGCAGATTAACAAACAAGAAAGTTCACAGGCCTGACAAACCAACTGTGTCTTGGTTATTGTGGTGGGCAAAGAAAATGCTGACCTTCAACAATGTCACCCACGTAAGGTTTCTCAAACGGGGGTACTAGCAACCTAGTGGTACTTGAAGGTACTACATGGCGGTACCACAGAGAACAAAGAGTGTTAGTAGCCAACTTATGTTCTCAACATCGGTTTGATGTCCATGTAATGCACCATTACCATGCACTTTCCATTAACACACGGAAAGTAAAAGTAGTACATTTCAGTCTTGCACTAGCGTCCTGCTGTAGTATAGACAATGTTACTGCTAGCAGTCAATGAAACTATACTACCCTATACCTGTCCCCGTGTACTATATGGGGACAGGATGGTCTAGTGGTCTCGGTGTTGGGCTCCCAGCCGGAAGGTCGTGGGTTTGAACCCCGGTGACCTACCTGTAAGCATCCTTGAGCTAAATGTCTAACCCTAACTGCTCCTGGTGGTTGGTGGCACCTTGCATGGCAGCAATTACCATGTGAATGGGTGAATGTGAGGCAAAATACTATAAAAGCGGTATATAAAAGCTCCTGGTAGTGCTTAGATGTACATATCATATGTACAGGACAGGTTACGGAAGAGGCTGAGACTAGTGTAACGGTGGTCAGCTGGTTAGCACAGGGTAGTTAAAGGATGCTCTAGCAACAGACGCTAGAACCCCTGGGCTTCAGCGTTTCTTGCTAAGGCATCTGCCTCTTAAACCGGGGGGGCACAGGGTTTGCGCCCCGTCGGGATGGACCAGTCGCCACACTAGGTACAAACAGCCGCATGTCTCTGTGTGCCACGGCAGTGATAAGGGTTTACAGTGGCAATTAACTTAGCGGTCTGATATATCTGTAGAATGCTTCCTTGATGACTCGTACACTCAACGGTTCATGCCAGTAAATCTGTCAGAACAGACTACAGTGATCGCAGCATACACCGTCTATCAAACTTCTGCTCCTGAAAACCTGGCGTGGCTTAGTGAAGAGGCATCCCGGAAGGCTTACATGTTAAATGGCTTAACTGATTTCCCAACAAATATATTATTCATATCAACTGTTTTGGGTCTATTTAGCAGACTAACAGGCTTGTATAGCCTATATGTAGGCTGTGGCCTACAGTATGTATTGTACTTTTTAAGCATGTTTTACTTTGCTTCTTGGCCAGGTCTCTCTTGCCAAAGATATTTGAACTGCATCAAGATTTTACCTGGTTAAAATATATTTTTAAACATTTTAGACAGCAGTTGGTGGATAAAACTGCGATGTCCATTTAGGGCTTTAACGTAGCACGTCTTCGTGAGATATACTAAACCACGGCAATGACCGCAGCTTAGAAAAAACACTTCCTGTCTGGCGTTAGTGAGTAAAAATGAAAACAGTGGTAGATGTAGCTCGTGGCTGCTGCACACAAGCGTACAGCATTGTGCCGCATATGGCCCAGAGCCATGTAGAGAGAGTTGCGTCATCTCCGTTCACTCCAGTGGACCTTTTTTATTTCTTCACAGCAACAGAGCCTCAAACTAGTTCCAGGAATTTAGCCTAAATACTAAAAGTACACTATAAATTCTATTTTAAATGTAAATCGGTGCATTTATTGACTACTAATGATCAAGTTATACATCTGTATATATATATATATATTCATATTGGCCACCGAGCACTTCCTGGAACTATTTTGCCATAGGTTTTACCTCTCCGTGAGCCATGTGACAGTTGAAAACTTCGAATTTCCATTGGCGTAACTCTGTTCTTTCCATGGCTCTGGTGTTGCCTATTGTTCCTGTTCCCTATACAGTCAGTGTACTTGGTGCGCTGAATGAGTGGAAACAAGTTTGAACTGGATTCATGTTGTGTCTAGATCTACCCAGTTATTGTTGTATATTCAGTGCCACATTGGGAGGCCTGCATGCTCATGAAATAACATGGACAAGTTTATTTTTAGCCTAAAGTATTTTGCTCAAATGAATATAGCCTAGCTGCTATCGTCTAACATGACATGCCAGAGGAATTGTTGTCACAAGTCCATCCGGGGAACCGTACATTGAAACCGTTTAGCTCAGCTGCAGTTCTGATGATATCATTTGCGGTCTAGGTGAGACATTCAGCTAGAGCAGAGGTCAAAACAGACAAGTGGATGGTCAGAGGGAATAGTCAGAACACATGATGTATAGCAGTTTGATTTTAAAATGGGATCATGTGCACAATAGTGCTTTAGATGGTAAAAACAAAAGAAAATAGAATGTAACTATACAATTCAATTGTATATTGTTTCTATAATGTATGTTCCTCCCTTAGTTAAACGTCAAAAACTGTTATTATATTTGCCCATGTACAATGCAAGAAGTGTTTGTGTTTTGAAAGGCATCTTGAAATTAAATGTATCAATATTATAATAATAAAAAATCAAATGTACCTCAGTAGGGCTATTTCAGAAAAGCAGAAACAATCTGTGCGTGTGACTGTACTAGACCGCACATCGGTGAGTCAGGCTCCATAGGCCTTATGCCTTATGGTCAGTAGATGATGCAAGACAGGGCCGTTCACAACGCGTATTATAATTGTTATAATACATCTGTTCATACAGCGGCAGGGGAAATGAGAAAACGTAGGGCAGCTTTCGATCGATCGGAGGGGAAGTATGCATACGCTGCGCCCAGCGACCTCACTGCATTGAACAGCGTCGTGGTTGTTTGGTTGCCAACACCAACAGACGTGTCTCAAACATCAACACAAACATGGGCAAACACACCCAGATAAATGTCCCAATAAAATACCCCGACGCCTGGAACAGGAAGTGTAAATATGCACAAGCTGCCATATACCACACAGACACACATGCAACAAAAATCTAATCAATCAATCAATCAAAAATAGGCTGTAGACAGTCTTTTCCACAAATATTGCAAATCTGCGTTAAATCCCAGTAGCCCGAGTCCACACAATAATCCAGAATGACTTCCTGAGCAATTGCTGATATGTTGACATGTAAGGTTTCATTCAAGTTCCCAACACACAACTGGGAATCCTTTACCATTCAAATGTTATCCAATGCAGTTCAACATGTTACCTGCTACACCACTAAATACTTGTACCACTGTTATGCCATCACATTTCCCTGTGTTACCACACTCGTATGCATGTTACATAAAAAACAAACTGGTCTGAAACCCCAACATGGCTCTCATTTAGATGGCAAATGCCCCCCTCTTGAGTCATAACCACACATTCCTCACTCCTAATGGAAACATCCGTTGCCATGGAAACAACCCATGCAGTAAAAAAAAACAAAAAAAAAAAACAGCTGTTAAGACCACTACCAAAGTAGGAAACAGTCAAATATAAACGTTGCAAAACATTTATGTTAAAAAACGTGTTTTATTCTATTTAAATTATTCACTTTAAGTTTAAAATATCAGCAATCACGTCCTGTGAAAATGCACAAAATGGTCATATTCATATACAACACAAAATAGGACAGTTGTAGCACAGTAACTAACTACAGGGACAACTTACGCAGCCAATCCCAGAAAGACAACATTACACACACACACACACACACACACACACACACACACACAAAAGGGCCAACTGTTATATACTCAGGCGCTGGCACTAATTGTCCAAGATGGCGCCTACGCAAACAGTCTGAGCTGGTGGCAGGTTTCCATGGGTAAGGGGTCGTGGTGGACAAGCTTCATGTGTCTTCCAGGTCACCCTAAGAGAAATGTGAGACAGAAGCACACAACCAGTGAAACAAGCCTCTGATCTTCCTCGCAGCTCCACCACTGTATGCCCTGCACTAACACACTGCTGCCAAGCCACACAGCAAACGCATCCGCATCCTCTCAGTAGCACTGTGAAAGCCTCACAGCTGCCCAAAAGCATTTCAGACTATAGCTTTGTTTCAGTCAATCAATACTGCGTTTTTAAGTTGAATAAAACCCATGAGCAGTGCCAGAACATTTTGCCAATGGGACAATTGCCAAATGTTCTTTCAGACTGATCTTGGTGTCCGTCACTGTCTGCAACTTGTCAACCGACTGACTGACCGACTAACTTACCGACCGACAGACTGACTGACTGACTGACTGACTGACCAACTGACTGACCATCTAACTAATTGATAAAACTAACTAACTTGACGGACAACTAACTAACTGACTGACTGACTGACTGACTGACAACTAACTGACTGACAGCTAACTGACTGACGGACCAAGTGACTGACTGAATGACTGACTGACCGACCGACAGACTGACAGACTGACCATCTAACTAATTGATAAAACTAACTAACTTGACGGACAACTAACTGACTGACTAATTAACTGACTGACTGACGGACCAAGTGACTGACTGACTGACTGACTGACTGACCGACTGACCGACCGACCACTCTCCAGGTAGCTGTCTCACCTGCGGTGTGTGCTGGAGTGCGGAGCTGTGCGACGGGCCCGGGGGGCTCCAGAGGGAGGTGTCGTCCTGCCTGGCCAGCGTCTGGTTGACGAACCTCAGCATGCCCGTCAAGGAGCTGGCGTCCGCCGCATCCCCCTCCTCCTCGTCCACCATGTAGGTGAGGGGGTTGAAGGACAGGTCGGTGGGGGCGGGGCCCGGCCAGCCGCCCGTCGTGGCGGAGGAGGAGGAAGGCTCCCAGGGAGGCAGCTGGCTCAGGACGTCCCGCAGAGAGTCCTCCAGGCCACCGGGGGGCTCCAGGGAGCTGGAGTCGGAGCTGCTGGGGGGCCGCCGCCGCCGCCGCGGGCCCCGTCCGGACTGAGGCTGGGGGACGACACGCGGGGGAGTGCGGGGGACGATGACTGCACTGTGGGCCAGGGGGGAGTGGCTGTGGTTGCGGGGGGACGTGTGGGGTGGGGAGGGGGGCGGGGGGGCGGAGAGAAAGAGGTCGCAGGCCCTCTTCTGACTGGACATACGGCACTGGAGGCGGGTCAGCTCAGACTCCTGTCGG
>JAODTR010004961.1:0-11691 GCA_025399935.1 Amblyopsis rosae | reverse complement strand
CAGTCTCGTGCACAGCTCCAGCAGCAGGCAGTGGGGGCCCCAATGGAACGAGTGGCTGTCGATGTCATGGGCCCCTTTCCTCGATCAGACAGAGGAAACCGCTACGTCCTAGCAGCAATGGACTATTTCACAAAATGGCCCGAGGCCTACGCCCTCCCCGACCAAGAGGCAGAGACGGTGGTAGATGCACTGGTCCAGGGCATGTTCACCAGGTTCGGTGTGCCCGAGACCATCCACAGTGACCAAGGGCGAAATTTCGAATCCCACGTCTTTGCGCATATGTGTGAGCTACTAGGCATGCACAAGACAAGAACCACGCCGTTACACCCACAGAGCGATGGGCTTGTTGAAAGATTCAATAGAACACTGGCGCAACAACTAGCCATCCTCAGTGCTGAACATCAACGTGACTGGGACACACACATTCCACTGGTACTCATGGCCTACAGGTCTGCGGTGCAAGATTCAACATCGTGTACACCCGCTCTGCTCATGCTAGGGCGTGAGATCCGCACCCCGGCTGAAATGGCGTTTGGCAAACCCCCTGACAGTCCAGCTGTGCCCCCAGGGCGGGAGTATGCCAGGAGACTGCAAGACCGATTGGAGTCGGCGCACGCGTTTACACGGGACCAGCTAGAAAAAGCGGGGATGAGACAAAAAAGGAACTATGACGTGAAAGCCAGAGGGAGAGACTTCCAAACAGGGGAGCTGGTTTGGGTCTACTCCCCGCGGAGGAAGAAAGGACGGTGTCCTAAATTAGACTGTCACTGGGTGGGGCCATGCCAGGTTCTAGAGAGGATGGGGGAGGTGGTCTACAGAGTTCTACTGCCATCCCGAGGCAGAAAAGTGGCATTACACAGAGACCGTCTGGCCCCGTACAGAGGAGGGGTGTCTCTCTCACCAAGCACAGACCCAGAACCACCCCAGTCTAACCACACCCAGCCCCCTGCGGTGACTGGGGAGGAGGACCCAGCCTCGCAGGTGGAGCTCCTGCCTGTATCAGACATGCAGCGGCCACAGAGGAGGAGGCGTCCACCACAACGTTTCAAAGACTTTGTGTGTCCCTCGGGGGCGAGAGACTTTTAAAGGGGGGGATAGTGTAACGCTTCTGTGTTTTGGGTTAGTGTTGCTTAGGGGATGTGTTTAGGGGTTACACTTATTTGTGGACCCGCCCTTACCTGCGGCCTGCCAACCATGGGAATGTCCCTGTGATTGAGGGGTGGGAGCAGCCTCATGGTTGGTGGGCAGGCGGGGGGGAGGTTAGTCCTGGGTAAAAAGGGGTTAGCTAGAGCTGATCGTCTCGGGTGTTCTGGATCCTAGAGAGAGAGCAGACAAGTAGTCGGATTGCATGTTGTGTTTGGCGGGGTTACGGCCCACAGTAACCGGTTCTATAATTAAACCCTTCAAGATACATCGTTGTTGGTGTGGTGCTTACTAGGACACTACGACGGGTCGTTACAGTATTTATAGATCTATCGAACTCTTTCATGCTTTTTCTGCTTTATTTAACATACATCGTTTCTAAAGGGTCACTGAATCCGGCAGGACACAGAATTAGGCGTAACACCTGTTGTTAATAGTAAGAGAGGCAGCATAGCGCTGTAGACTCCCCGGTCTGCCGGTGTCCTGTCCCGTCGCCGTAAAATCACATGATGCGTTTTACTTTGAAGTTCTCATCGGAAGTCGTTCTTAATAATTTTGTAGACTGACGATTGTGTGTTTATCTTAATCTTGGGACACATCGGACATATCTAAAGTGAAGAGGTATGGTTGTGATAATGTAATATGATCTTATAACTGAATGTCTCAATGAAAAAACATCAGTCTGTGATATACATTACATAGGCTAGCTAACTTAGCTATTGTCCAGCAGTGTCATTGGAATCTATTGGTCAACTAATGAGATTTACGTTGTTACTTTGTTCTGAAAAGTAAATTTTGCCTGCGGATTGAATTTAGTGTGAATAAGATGTGTATGGTAGTGTATGCGAATGCGTGCTTATGAACGTGCCATCTTGAGCTAACTTCGTGCCATCTAGTACCACTACAGTAGTACGGCACTGGCAAGCGCCAGAAGCATGTATATACGGAATCCTTTGTTTGAATGCATTGTCTCCTGGCTATTTGAGAGGCTTTTATTCTTTACACAGCATTCATTGCTATGACACCTGTCCCCTTGCCAAGATATCATTGCCTGCTATCTTTAGCCTAGATGCCAAACAGTCACACTTCCATTTTCTTCCTGGTACGTAAATAAGGTCAGTCTGGTCAAGTGGATAAAAGTGCAGGCCTAAATTGATTTCTACTGCCTTAATCATCTCAAGAAGAACACGATTAGTGGACCACTACACATCTACTGTGGTATGTAACTACGTATAGACGACTAAGCTATTATGCATCTGCATAGCAGGTGCTCGCACGTTTGATTGAGGCTGATTGTTAACTATAGTGACGACGACGACGACGATTATTATTATTATTATTATTATTATTAGAGCTTATAGGCCTAACATTGGGAAAATATGACATTTATACAGGAACATTCATGAATAGATTAATATTGTTGCAGTTTGTGGATCTGGTGAGGGATTAGCCTACATACTGTACAGTAGGACAACGATATTGAAAAGGGAAATTCCTGTGGTCTTCTTCTGCCTGCATCCATTTGAAATACTGTTGTATTCAACAATCTGAGCTCAAATTCCAGTTTCACACAACACATACAAAAGGTGAAATGTAGTGTAATGTTACATTTATGTAACTGATGTAAGTAATGTGTTGCATGGCATGCTGTTCTATACGTGTTTAAATACTACTGGTTTTAATAAGTACTGGTCATTGCCATAAATTAACTAATAAATAAATGAACCCTCAATAGCAAATTTTATATAAAATAATATAACAATAATAAAATAACTTGTAAGACTGTACTTTTTCTTTAAAATTCTGCATCATCATTTGGTTAATTTGGAAAAAACTGTTTAGGTGTGGCAATACATTCTGTAGATGAATTTAAAGTACAGAACATGGTAGAATAATTTGATTTGGTAAGATTGAGGATAGACAAACAAGTACAAGAAAAGTACACTAAATATCAACAATCAATACAGGCCAATGTTGTGCTTTGAATTTATAATGTATGTTACTTGTTTATTGTGACACAGTAGGAAAAATTGTAGTTTCATTTTCGACATTAAGATCTCCTTCAAAGACAGCTATTGAATAAAACATTGATTATTTTAATGTCTTATGTTGTTATTCTTAAAAAAATAGAGGTTGGTAGTACTTATGCTCCATGGATATGTCTGATTGGGGTCTAGAGGAGTCAGTCTGAAGTAAAGACAGCTGTGAAGATGGACAAAACAGAAGGTCTGTCCAACGGAGTAGCGCCAGAGTATGAGCAGAGAGAAGACACACTGAGGTAGGTCTCCCTTTGTGGAATGTGGACATTAATTATTTCTCTGGTGCGATTAGATCCACATTAGGTTCTCCATAATTTCCTTTTTATGTTCCTTCAGTCCTGAGGACTTGTCTGAGCTACTGGCTGCAGGAACCAAGGAGGTCCACGAGAAGGCTGAGAATACCCAGTTTGTCAAAGACTTCCTCAAGGGACGCATTCGCAAAGAACTATTTAAAGTCTGTCAAAAGAAGAATTTGAATGTGTCCGATAAAATATCTTCAGAATTACATTTATCACAGTTGCATTAATTTCAGGGTTTATGTTACATTTGCCGTATTAAAACCTCCCATTTGGGCATGGTATTTTCATTACAATTACAATCAGGTTCATTTATACAAAGCAACTTACACTTTGAAGGTAGGGGTTAGGTTGCCCAGGCATGTTTGGGAATCAAACTCTGGTGCTCACCTCTCCTGTCCCTCTGTATATGTGCAGAATACATGCAACTTTGTCTCCATGAAGTCCCTCCGTGACATCAACCACAGCTTTTCTCAAGAACGGATTTGAACACATCACTGTACTGTATCTGTCCATCACCGTCTTGGCAGTACCTCACTCTGCCTGTAACGTCCCCCCCCCCAACCATTATAGTGTTTGAAATGTACGGCTAATATTTTTTTACTGATTAGTTATAAAATACTTCACCCCCCATACAGTTGTCATGAACGGTGAGACTAGCTAAAGAGACCAAAACTATTTCCTTTTTTAATTAAACATTTATTTTTTTTAACCAGTTTTTTAACGCCATTCCTTGCTTCCCAGCTTGGCGCTGTGGCCCTTTCCTTTACCTACACAGCCTTGGAGGAGGAGATCGAGCGGAACAAAGAGCACCCCAACTTTGCCCCCCTCTACTTCCCCTCCGAGCTGCACCGCCACCAGGCCCTGGCGAGGGACCTGGAGTACTTCTACGGGGCCGACTGGCAGAGCCAGGTCAGCTGCTCCCCGGCCACCCGGCGCTATGTGGAGCGCATCCACCAGGTGGGCCTGGAGGACCCGGTGCTGCTGGTGGCCCACGCCTACACCCGCTACATGGGGGACCTCTCCGGGGGCCAGGTGCTGAAGAAGGTAGCCCAGAGGGCGCTGAAGCTGCCCCCTACTGGAGAGGGCCTAGAGTTCTATCAGTTTGACGCCATCCACAGCGCCAAGGCCTTCAAGCAGCTGTACCGCAGCCGCATGAACGAGTTGGAGCTGGACGTGGAGACCAAACAGAAGCTGGTGGCCGAGGCCGTCAAGGCCTTCCACTTCAACATGGAGGTGAGGGGACATTTAAGTTGTCTTTCCAGGTTGGCCATTCTTATTAACGCACCTTTTTTGTCAAATTCTGAGAATATCTTGTCAGTCTGCTAGCTGTGTGTTAGCTGTGTGCTAGCTATGTGTTAGCTGTGTAGCTAAGCTTAAAAGGACACCGCCGTGGCTCTATAAATGGGAAAACAGACTAACTATCCCAGTCTTGGCATTGTGTGTCCAATGTTTGGGCCAGAGCTTCTGAGGCAGTAACCTATGGCACGGAAGGGAGAGGTTTTTGTCTTTGATAAATTCAAATATCATCAATCCTTCTCCGGAGCATCGCTTACTCTTCCTTTTTTAAATTTAGATGTCAATGTAGAAGAATCCTATATAGAGGAATTCTATCTCTTCGGTTGTATAAGTGAAACGGGTTTAACAGAGCTGCTTGTCTTGTACGTGTACGTGTCTGCTCTGCTGCCAGGTGTTTGATGAACTAGATGAGATTGGTAAGACCATCAAGGAAGACGTCATGGACGCTGGCATGCCAGTCCACGGAGAAATGGGCGGAGACATCAGCAAATGCCCGTACTATGCTGCACAAACTGGTATAAACAGTGTTTTTTATCCATATTCCTCATTGACGTAGCACCATAACAATAACAAGCTTCTAAGTGTCTGAATGGCGGCCTAAGCATTCAACTATGAAATCCATCTGATTTGCGTCCCAGCTGCCAGCGGGGGAACTGCCTACGCCTGTCAGTTAGCCATGGCTGTGCTCAGACACCCAACCGGACAGGTCCTGTTTGCTGCTTGGGTCGCCGCTCTTGCTGGACTGGCTGCGTGGTACCTCATGTGACCGAGTACTGAGCCAACCTCCGTGTGAGGGAGTAGGAGTGCAGAGGAGAGAGAGAGAGAGATGGAGAGAGGGAAAACTGAACTGCCAGACTGTTAGAATGGGAACCGTCTATTCCCCCTCCTTGTCCCGTCATCTTGTCTTTCCGGTGTGGCATTGTAGCTGTATAGTCCCTACTTGTCTTCATACAGGAGTTTAAGTTGCAAACAGGGAGGTTGCTGAGAACAGCTTTAAATAGCTAGGGAACACTATGGTTAGTTTCACTCCTTCGTTTTAAAGGAGTGTCAGGTTTGCGTAGAAGGATTTGTTAAAATGACTTATTTTTCTTTGAGACACTGGTTACACTATGGCACAAAACATAAAAATGTTCAGTCATCAGTAAAGAGCAAATTAGTGCTACAATGGTTTAAAAAAAAATATTAACCATTATTGTTGAATCCGTATGATGTACCGGACCAGTGCTGTCATTAATATGGCATGAGGTTATTGTCCAGAAAGGAGACAGTCTGCAGCATACCAGAGGAGTCCCCAGGACATTGAATGATGATGGCTCCATCTAACACAATTGATTATCAACTTTCTAACATAGATATATTATGCATAGTTTTATGCAGGGCAGGTGGGCATGTAGATATGTGTGAAGGTTTTGTGGCTTTATACCTACTGGCTTAAATATACATTTAATGAGTTTATCAATTGAATGCAGTTTTAGACATGCTTACATAGAGGTACAAAACTATTGTAAAGCCTTAACTTTTTTTCTGCTTTACAATAGAAATGCAAGATACCTGTAACAGTTTTAATGGCATGTTAATGTCTAAATGCCTGCTGTTTAAGTTCGCTTAGTTATGTGAGCATGGTAACATTACACAACTTATAAATTATATGTGCCACAGCGGTCCTATATTAAGGCATGGCAATATGCAGGAAATGTGTTTTTGTGTAGCACTTACACCTGGAATGAGTACAGGGTTCAGTTTCATGGAGACAAATAGGCAGTGTTTTGGTTGAAAACATACCAAATATTGTAGACAGGGTGGGCAATATGAATTAGTTCTCAGCAGCCCTATTGGGTATACTGTATGGTTCATCTGTAACGGAGGATTATTTATGCATAGTCATTGGGATTGTTGCAGTTGTACTTAATTGCTATTACAAATGTATGAAGAGGACCATTGTATACTGGGGTGTTTTGTATTGGGTGCATTGTATACTGTACTATATAGCCTAGCCAATACTGTAGGCATTGACTACATTTAATGCAGTCTGTCATATGGGGCATGATACAGCAATGACACTCATTTTCCACTGTACACTGTTATCACTTTAGATCAGTTCCTTCAGTGCACATTGCTTTCACATACTGTAGAAATGGATGGACATGGAATGGAGACCGGGAAATAGTGTTAACGTATGTGAAGGAACATTATACTGTATTGAATAAAAGGCAGCCACCTAACCTGCCATTATAATTTAATGGGACAGTAGATTTTTAATATAGCTTGATTATTTCCGTCCCAGTTAAGGACTGGTGACATGACTCAGGAGAGATTGTAACAGAAATGGCTAAACCTAACTAAAATAATAGCCTTGTAAAACCAGAGTAAAGTCCTTGTCTACCTGTAATTTTGCTTCAAAATGTCCTATGTGCATTTAACTTGAATAACCTTTTATCCAACAGTTGTATTAAGAATAAAAATAAGCAATTGCCCTGTTTCTGTTATTTAGGCTTTGGCAATATCTCAACGCATAGGTCTATGGGGTGTGCTACGTCTACCCACAGTAGTTCAAAAAGGAGCTTTGCACAGACAGGGACAGGTTTTACACAATAGCTTTATTCAGATAGTGGGTTATATGTTCTAGTGACACATTGATTGAAGTCCTGATCAACGACTTTATTTACAAATTGAGGTTTACATTAAAGTCTGAGCTCATTCTCTCACACTGGGAAGTGATAAAGAGGAGCAGGAGCAGCCCCGTCATAGTAAAGCAAGAACTGAGTCAACTGGAGCTCTGATATTGCTCTTAGTCGGGCAGAGGAGGCCACCCACAGAGGAGGTCAACCACTGACCAAACCCACACCATTCTTTCCCAAATTAACTAGATTTGTAAATATGCCCTTTTCAATGATCTGTGCTGTTTGAAATCTCTCATACTGGGTTTGGCAACGACAAATAGATTATACACATCTTTCACATTTAAGATTTAACTAATTTCACTGCTGCATACAAGTTATCAATGTCTGCACCAAATCACAGCAATCCTAAACAGTGTGGCCAATCAACATTATACATTCTAGAATATTGTCAGGAGCATAGTCCTGGGTCATGTAGTCAATATAGTCCACACTGGGAATTGGAGCCAATTCGATGTGCACTCTATAAAAACTAACACGATATCTAGAAACTGACAGCGCTATGCAAAGTAAAAACGTATAATGTTATGGAACAGTTAACAGTGAAATAGAAGCCAATGCGTGTGTGTTAGACCTGTCTACATCATGTGGAAGTGGAGGGCTCAACAAATCCTCTGAATCCTGCAGTCTGATTCCCAGTGTCTGCAAAACGTGATCGCCTCACTGAATATACCCAGTGACCTCGTAAACACTGTTGAATGTGAGTGACTGTGACTGCTGCTATTTGATGAGGATAATCCATGGCATTTGTCCAGTGGGCATGCGTATATTCACCCAGGCAGCAGAATCTTCATGTTCATTATTCACGGCTACCGTAGTGAAATACCACAGGAGGATTTGCGTAACGCTGTGTTGCTCAGTCAAGAGTCCTTCTAGGCCTCATTCAACACCCAATACTCGCATATCCCTCTCTTCTCTCACCCTTTATGTCCATGTGGTTGTCCCCTCTTCAGCATGCCCTTCCTCTGCCCTCTGTTGGAGCACCTCAATTGCCAGCGGACCTTTTACCTTGAAGAGGGAGGACATAAAGAGTGTAATAGTAGAGTATTTCCTCTTATACGAACCTGCTATAGGAAGATATTCATAGAGGGCTGTGTCCTACTTTGACAACCCTGAGCCACCCACCACCACCCTTTATACTCATTTACAATTCAGACCAAATTAAATGTCATATGTGTTGTTGCTTTTGATGGAACAGAGGCCACAGGAATGTTCCTCTAAATGCTACTTTCTTACTCGCGTCGCATGACTCACATTAAGAACAGTTCTCACACATCTTGAGTTCTGCCATTATAGACAGCCACAAACCAGCTAGTGAAAATGTGCTCTAGGGTAAATCTGAGACATTTAAATAAACTTAAAGACACACTGACGCATCTAAAAACAAAATAATTAATGCATTTGTTTAGGATGAATTAACACTAATCCTACCTGGTTTGTGGCTGTCAAAAGGAGCTAAACAATTTCTTTAATTGGGAGAAGAAGCCCCCCTCTTGATTTTTCTGTCCCTCCTCCACCTTTCTGTTCTGCCCTGTCTCAGACTGCTTACCGCTGCTGGCCCCACCTGGACAAAGACCAGTAGTGCATCAGCCCATTTAACACCAGTCTGGTAAAAAGACAACCCGACCACCTTATATTTTAAAAATCCAACAAAAAGAGAAAGGAGAACACTGTTTGCTAACCTACCTGTTGAGGTGGCAGTGACCCCATTCACCGTGCCCTCAACGCCTGTCTCGTCCTCCGCATAGCTCAAGAGTAGAGCTCTCTGTCTGTCCGTCAGCGTCCTACAATTTACATTGCTTTTATTACAGGTGACGCACTGCTTATAACACTTTGGTTCTAAATCTTTCATTTGAGCATGTTTACATTTACATGACTGTATGAAAGACAAAATACAGTATCCCAAATCAAATGTAGCACATGTCTCCAAAAACAGACTGAAATATACAGACAGCAAGTGGTGTTAGGTCTGATAAAAGGGAAACGCTGCAGTGTGAAAGACAACGTTCGCATGCTGGGTCTTACTGGGGCACTTTGATTTTGACGTGAACGTAGTGGTCGCCAAAACCATAGCCGGTGACGCGGGCTATCCCCTTCCCAGATAGACGGATCCTCTGGTCAGACTGGACGCCTGCCGGGATCTGGGGACGACACCGCAAGATTACTTTGGTGTGTGTGTGTGCACTCTCTTCTTAAAATACATAAAAATAAAAACGCTGGTTTTGCTTCCACGAATTAGCTACAAATCGCCATATTTAAATAAAATTCTTGTAATGACAGAAATATACAAATAGATGTAAACCTACCTTGAGTGCCTGGACCTTTAAATGCCAATTTTTTATTAAATGTATAATTGATCAACCAATTTGGGATACATAAATAGTTTTATGAAGTGCTTCCACATTACTTACTGCCAAGTTAAGTGTCTCATAGAGGCCCTGTGATCTGGCTGTGCCCCCCAAGATGGCTTGAGCCACAGAGATAAATAGATCAGAGTGGATATCGGCCCCGTCCCTCCGGAACACAGGACTCTTCTGGACCTAAAGGCCAGACCACACCAGACTGCTACTAGTCACAAATCCTTTGACATCAATAAACACACAGCCTGTTAAGCCATTTAAATGTCAAATACAGACTCTTAAATACATACATTCCTTCAGAATGTACTTACTTTGGCTTTAGGTTCAAATTAAGTAATTTCAAACCATGTTAAATTGTTGCATGCACTCATATTTGTGAGGAAGTGTGTGTTGAACCAGTGCGATCTGAATAACCACGATTTAGAGAGCTTTGAGAAAGTCCTTAAGCCACGTATCCCCACACACACCAGACAATCCCATTATATATGTTGTCTGAGGTTTACTGTGGCAGACACAGCCGAGTTCGACACTCACCCGGAACGTAATGAAGACCTCCTTCTTGCCAACGGGCATCCTGACCGTCTGTCCGTCCTCAACGCCTATGAAAAACAGACACACACACGGCCATGTTGAGTGCCAAAACAACATGGTGCCCTCACTGAAGCTGTGCCGTGCGCTTGTTACTAACGTACGGCTAACGTACGGCTAACGTACGGCCGTCTAAGGGGCTAAGAGTGAGAGAGTGCAGCAGCCCACTGACCTGCAGGCACAGGCACCATCACCGTCTTCCTCTGCTTGGTCTGTCCCGTCCCGCGGCAGGAGTGGCAGGGGGTGGAGATGACCGTTCCTTTGCCCCCGCAGCGACGGCAGGTGGAGCGCATCACAAACGGGCCTGTGTTCACCGTCTCCTACGCACAGGGACTCGGACATTAGAGATGAAGCGCACGTCATCTGCCTGTTAGGGAGGAGCGAGGTTCTCACCATGCCTGAGCCGTTGCAGTGGTGGCAGTGCTGGATCTTGGTGCCTGGCTCGTGGCCCCTGCCGTCGCAGCGCTGGCAGGCAGCTTCCATGTTAACAGCCATCTCTTTGTTGACTCCTTTCGCTGCCTGAGAGAACGTCAGCTCCATAATGTACTGTGATGAAAGACGGGTCAAAGGTCACATGATGGAGTGTACTTGAAAAAAATAAGGAGTACTAATGGAAACAAACAGGCATCGTGTAAAGTCACACTTATTCAGATCAGAATCATCTCCCCTCTCATTACTAAAGTTATTAACAAGTTCCAACTGATAAACATTGTGCAATTCTTTTTCCAAATTAAGTATCTAATATTGTACTGTATAACAGTATCCCTCGCTGACCTCCTGGGGCTGATCAAATATGCCGTTGAAGTCTCCAAAGCCCCGGGTTCCGGAGAATTCTCCAAAGATCTTGCGGAAAAGCTCCTCTGGGTTCACGTGGCTCGTCTGGCCGCTCCAGAACTGCTGTCCTCCACCGGCTTGGCTGCCATCGAAGCCTGCCGAGCCGTATGCATCGTACTGCTTCCTCTTCCCATCATCACTGAGAACCTGGCACAACATGGAGAGGAGCAGATACAATTCCCGCATGGTGCAAACTGGACAGTGACCTACTGGTGTAGTGTATTAAGCTATTTGTAAACAGAATATCAATACGGATTAGTGTTTGTATTTGTGTCCTTCAAAACAGACATTATTCTAATGGTCAAATAAACAATTACAGTTAACTTTCAAATGCCAGAAAGAATATAGAGCACATTATAAAAACTTGACAGTATAGCAGTGCACATATATTTGAATCCCAAAGGTGCAGTTGTGATAGTAACAGAATATGTTAATGAATAACTGGTAGTATATA
>JAODTR010004960.1:0-11692 GCA_025399935.1 Amblyopsis rosae | reverse complement strand
AGACAGAAAGTGAGAGAGAGAGAGAGAGAGAGGGAGAGAGAGAGAGAGAGAGAGAGAGACGGCCATTTGGAAACTGAAACTACCCCGGGAGGGCAATGAAATGGCCTGCTTGCTTTCTAATGAACAGAGCCAGGATTTATGGGACGGACGCTTTTATTGGAGCCATTTAGCAGTGCAATAACACTGTCCTCCTGCACTGCAGGGCCAGGGCCAAGGGAGGCCAAGGGTGTGTGTGTGTGTGTGTGTCCCTCACACTGTATACAGCGTACAGTACAGTATAGGCCGTGCTGTGCTGTTGCCCGGAGACATGGGGATGAGCAACGTGTGCTCAGATCTCATTAAAGGAAACTAACGACGAGGCATAAATCATCTGTTGCATCACAACAGCATGTCGTCGTGGAGACGGGGGGTGGGGGGGCAGTGAGCTGCACGTGGACATGTGTTATATGGGAAGGTGGGAGGGGACGAAGGGGGAACATCCGTTGTCCTGAAGCATCTACACACAAATAAGCCCCTTAGTGGCCCATCCAAAACTCTCTCATTATGCAAGCCTTCCTGTCTCTCGCCGTCAGGCAGGAAACACTGAAGGTTCTCTAGAGCTCTCTCATGTGCGCTGTGTGTACTTCTAGGATAGAAAGGCATAAAAACAAGTATATGCTGTTGTGATCAAGGTGTGTGTGTGTGTGTGTGTGTGTGTGTGTGTGTGTGTGAGTGCATATCTTATACTGCAGTCAAGTCGTGTGTTTATACTGTATGGGACAGAGCAGCCAATGACGGTTGACCCCCATGTCATCAAAAAACTTTTATTATGAGTATTCCTTTGTGCTGATTTTAAGTCATTAAACTACATGTTCTGACCAGTGACATCCCTAAGCCCCCATCATTGTCCAAATTGATCCATATCCCGTGGCGGCTGGGAAACCCCCGCAGCCACCGCAAGGCGGGGGGGCCGCCACACCCCAAGGGCCTCGACCTGCCTGCATAGCAGAAAACAGACTAGACCTATAATATATATATATAAAGTAAAAAAACTTTGAGGGCGCTCATTGGCCCTCATTAATCATTCAACGTTGAAACCAATGCAGATCCGAGCGCAGAATTCATATTACGATAGCACTCACGTGTGATTTATGAAACCGTTCGTATCTCGTCAAACAAAAGTATGATCGCACGTTGATGTGGTGGTGGAAAACAGGCGTCATTTAAATACCACGCCCTTAAATATGCTGGATTTAGATTGTATGACATGGAGAGTTGTAATACGTTCAACAAGCAACCCAACCAGAGACACTTCTCTGACCGGCTCGGAGAAGAGGTATGCCAAACAGCACCCTTGTCCTGGTCGGTTGGTGCTAGGCCTGTAAAGCCAATTTATCATAGCCTGTTTAAATAGCCTAGAAGGTTGGGGAGTTTATTTATTTGTCCATTTTTATGAAGTTTCAGATAAATTACAGATGTTATGGTGTTAAGCCTTTAAAAAAAAGTAAACCTTTTTTTTTTATCAAGTGAACCTGAATGTAGTGAGCCACTACATATAGAGGGCTCTTTGGGCATATAGGCTATATTCTGTCACTATCTGATGATCAAATAACACTCTGTTAATCTGCGCCGCTATAGACCTACATGCAGAACCCCGCAGTCCAAAGCACCTTTCTCTGTCATCAATGTCATGCTCTATGCTACCATTCCCTCTGCTGATATAGACTGGCTTTACATAATTGATATTTTGCCATAATCTAGCCTATATTTAACAACCCGGTAGGCTACGGTTGAATGTTGTTTGTCATGTTTATGCCTGTCAGATAAGCCTGGTCTGATAACAGCTCAAAGGTAATTCTCCTAATACATATTAGACATTTGTTTATTGCTTTATTTTAATGAGGTTTCTTTGGCCTAAATCAGAGATGGTGCTTAGCCTTTAAATGAGAACCTGAAAAGCGGGCCGCCTTTGGGGCGGCGCTTAGCAGGATACGGCTGTCTTGGCAATCTAGATAGTCAGCGTCGGATCGGATAATCAAATAATAACACCCTGTTAACCTGCGCTATGCAGAACAGGACACAATTAGGTTGCTTTCTGACACGCAGGCTATAGGCTTCCTCCCGTGGACTACACTGATCTTACGAAATAATTTGTTTTTTGCAGTCATATATTTAAATTAATGTACTGTATAGAAGGCTACCCTTAAATGCCTGTCAGAAGCAGGCTACTTGGTCTAAAAACAACTCACAGATCATTCTCTGCCACTATGCTGCGCCGCAAGTAGCCTAAGATGACTCGAAAACTTGCGTACATGAGTTGAGACTTGACGTGAGATTTGATCGTTGCCACCGCTCACGTCCAAATCGGTCCTGATTGATAAATGCCGACCTTTGTGTGAAAATGATCGTATACGCACAGATTTCTGCCGTACGCACGTTTCATTAATGAGGGCCATTGAGAGCCCCAAGTTTCAACTGCCAGGTAAAGAAATCCCGTAACTTAAGCAACAGTGCTATACTTGGTGCTGAACTAACAGAAGGCTATAGCGCTGTCTTTGGTTTTGAAAAGTGACAAATAGGCTGCTGTTGTGCTGACGCAATTGTGGTTTTGTCATTTTAAAACTTTGTTATTTCTCTCTCACATTGCTGAATATAGGCTATAGAAGGTAGACAGCAATCAGTTTATTGGCAGTGGTATAAGATAATAGATGGAGAAACATTTTGAGCGTATTTATGGGAGGGGCCTCAAGCTCCGACTTTGCGGGAAGGCCTCTGCAAAGTTCCAACGGCTACTGTCCATACTGTCCCCATCGTTTGTGTAAACTAGTGCTGTAACAATATACATTTGTGCTACAACGTTTCTTAAAAAGTATAGTAAGCCAATCTGGTGAATGCTTGTTGATATTTGAACTGACAACACCTCTGGCTGTGTACCAAATTATTTTTTAAGCACGCACAACTCTTTAACACGCTCTTTATTTACTAAGCATTATTTAGTACACACAAGCATAGCACAAACAAACAGGTTTATTTGTAACACACAAATGTAGCACAAACAGCTTTATTTGTTACACACAAACATTGTACAAACAAAAAGCATTATTTGTTAAACAGTAGCACAGCTTTATTTGTTACACACAGATGTAGCAATAACAAACAGCTGTATTTGTTACACACAAACATAGTAGTTTTATTTGTTACACACGAACGTATAGCACAAACAAACAGCTTTATTTGTTGCGCACAAACAAAGCACAAATTAACACAATTATATCTTACACACAAACGCAGCACAAACAGCTTTATTTATTACACAAAAAACAAACGAACAGCATTATTTGTTACTCAACACAAACAAGCGTAGCAGCAACAAACAGCAGTAATGTTACACACATAGGAATCGTTCAAGTGGGCTACATGTTCCCATCTCAGCCCACCATGCAGACTATAAAGGTATTTTTGGTGCAAAGTATCTGAGCCTCTGTGACAGTGAATTTGTAGTTGTAGTAGAAAGTAGTCATACATGTGTGTCGGTGTGTCAGTAAATTTGAAGTCAGATGCATTAAATGCTTTAGTAGTTGAAAACACCTACAAGAACACCAAAACAGTTACACTTTCTCAAATTCTCCATTGCAGATGCACAAATCTTAATATACAAATCACATATAACACATATAACGTAGTTACAAATAATAATAATAAAAAAAAACACATTCACCCGTATCAAAACATTTTACTTGCCTAAAATGCTGTTATTGCGATCACAAATGGCAAGTTGAGACTCTTAGTGGCAGATTCAAGCAGTTGTAGTTGTGCTAGAAAAGTATTCAAAATCTTTGATACAGATGTGTGAATACGTTTTGCACCATTTGTTAAACGTTATATGTAGCAAAAATGTGAGTGTATCCGTTTCTGAATTTCTGACCTGTAGATTAAGATGTGTGCACATGCAATGGAGAACTTGAGAAGGTGCAACTGTTGTGTTGTTCTTGTACTTGTACTAATAATAATGCATTTGCCTCTGTTATGACTTCAAATGTACTGATACACGTGTGCCTACTGTAGTACTTTCTACTACAATGGTCACAGTCCTCAGATGCACCAATAATACCATCATAGCAGACACCCTGCCCTGTCTTGTAGCTACAGTACATAAACACCATGCAGCCCCATGCAGAGACAAACATGTACAGTATGGCCCCGCTGAAAACTGTGTGTGTGTTTTGTGAGTGAATGGTAAAAAAAGCAAAGCAAAGAAGGAGTACACACACATACAGTATACAGTACAGTATGCACTGTACCTACACACACACACACACACACACACACACACACACACACACATTTACTGGCAATAGGGACACTACATACATCAACCTGGAGTAGACAACCCTGCACTGGAGATGGCAGATGTGTCCGTTTGCCTAAGAGAAGGCTGGGAAATGTCTCATCTGTGACACATGCCTGGTAAATGTAACCCTCCCGCTTAAAATGTACAAGCCAAAATATAAGCATTTTAATGCATGAGATTAAAGTCAGAGATTAAAGGTAAATTCTACAATAATATAATATTATACAAAGATGGTTGGGCACCGTCTGACAACATCAGCCCCTGAACAAAGGCTTAGGTGACTCAAAAGGCATCCAACAACATATTCCAGAATGATAATAATAATGAGTGTGCACTTGCTGTGTTTGTCACAATACCCCCAGCTGTTCTTCATCCTCCTCGCATTAATCTGGCGACCCCATGCACTTATCTTGGGGGTTTGCGATAAATGCGAAGACTACAAGCGTGCCCTATGAAGTTCAATGGGGATTAAATATTGAATGTTCAGGAAAGTGCCAAGTGCCAAAAACAAGGAGATTTTAAATGAAAAGAAAGATGTTTTCTTCTCAGGATGGTTGGGGATGAAGCAATAGTTTTTGCAATAGTAAGTGATGTAATCATTCTCGTGAAGTAAAGCTGATTCTCCTTAGGGAAGGTGTGTCGTACAGTAATGCTTGAACCTTATTGTACATTCTATTTCAAGATGGCCTTGAGAGTGAAAAGAAAATCAAACTCTACAACTCCCCTTTGGCGCTAACTGTGTCATGGCGCTGGAATAGGAGATTACATTTTCCTTTGACTCTTTTCCACCTGATGCTTACACCCCTGCCCCCCTCCCCCTCCCCCCTCCCACACACACACACACACACACATACACACATCCTGGCTCATTGGGTTTTTATTAGCTATCGCTTTACTGCGGGGAAACACAGCACGCAAGTGTCAGACCCAGTGCCTGCTCACATTGTAGGATGAAAAGCCCAACCTGGTCATTTGGAGCGACGACTTGCATGACAAATCAACTTCACTGATGGAAAAAAGGTTTCAAAATGACCCCGCTTCATTTTACAGAGTAATTGAAAGACGCAGATTTTGGATCTCACTGGCAGGAATAAAGGCAGGCAACATTGGAGAATAACACAAGATTCAAGAGCGTAGTAGGGAGGTTGACACAGCTGTGTGATTCTGGGTTCAATCCCGTAAATAGAATCTAGAGGATGATTTAAACCAACGCAGTTTACAATGAGTACAATGATAATGAGTACAATGAGTGAGGGATTAGGCATTCTTTACAGGGATGCTTCTCCAGGTCTCGAACCCATGAGCTTCCAGCTGGGACACAAAACATTAGACTATCCTGCCCCATTTACTCAAGTCTACCTGGTGTTTCTACACAGCCCTGGCTCTTTAAATGGGAACACACAGTGGTGCAGACCGCACCCAACAACACTATCCCAGCCTTGGGATAGTGTTTTAATACCAAGAGAGTGGCACGATTAGCGACACAATGCAAATATATAGCGCATCCTGTCCACTATGTTTTAATTTGAGTTAAGTTCAAATATCAACATTGTCTCCAGATCCCTGTATCCCTGACTCCATCTTTAAGGGACAGTACTTCTGTTTGAGAGGCACAATGCTAACATGTAGCCCCCCACCCCTTCCCCCCAGAGCTCTTACTTCAGCACTTCGTTGGAGCTGCTGCTGTAGGCAAGGCCCTTCTTGTCGGGCGAGCCCGTGCAGCTAGACTTCAACAGAGTGTGTGGCCCCCGGTCCAGCATCATGGTGGAGGTCGCCGAGGCGATGATGGCCACCGCGTCGCGTACCCTGGCCTCGATGCTGTAGTCCCACTCGTCGTACGACACCGAGATGAGCCCTGTTGTTAGAGTTGAACGTTTTAAAGCGTGGCACCTGAAACATTATTAGCGCAGAATTGCAACTGGTTCCACATTTGTGAATGGGGTTTATGTATTATATGTATATATTCAGATTGCAGTACCACCAGTCACCACTAAAACAGCTGCTTCCAGCTCAGAGTCAGAGCCTGTCCCCATCAAACAGGCCTGCCTGGATCACATGGACCAATACAGGTTTCCACTCCACCCTGACTTTCACTGTCCTAGCATACACTTCTGGTTAATTAAACCCTAACCCTAACTATTGGACAGCACTGAACAACATTGCTACAACTGTTTTTATGTCCTCATCTAGTTCTACCACCATTTGGAAACATGCTTGACTTCAACATCATCTCACTAACCCACCCTGATTGGACCGCCAACAGGGTGGCTGTGAGAATGCTAATGTGAACAGGGTTTCAGACTGTAATCTCAGCGGAAAGAAATTGAGCTGAGAGCAATAGTTGGACGGAACCAGGCTATGGGAACCCTGCTTATGGCCTATGAGCTACAGCTGTGTTCTCCCTGCTGGGCCCACATCCACCCACCTGTGGGGAAGACATCTGGGGTGTGTTCGGCGTCTCCGGCCACCAGCGAGGGGACGATCCAGGTGTAGCCGTAGCCGGTGAGGCCCACGCTGTGGGCCACCTCGAAGATGGTGCTGGCCTCCTCTCGGGTGCAGTAGAGCAGAATGACGGGGCTCTGTAGCTTTTTCATCTGGTTCTGGATCTTGGAGTCGCCGTCGTCCACAGACATGTCTAGCAGCAGCACCTCTTCCAGCTCCCAGCCCACGAAGCTGTTCTCGATGGTGCTACGGATCTGGAGGGCGGGAGGTAGGGGGGGGGGCACCACATCAGGGACTACAGAAGCTTCTGGAGCCAGTCAGGTTGGGCAAACACTTGGCCACCAGGGGGCATGGCCAAACAGGCACATCGAAATAAAGTGCAAATGGAATGGGATTTTTCCCGAGTTGTGACATGGTCACGGTAACTATAGCGACGGCTGCCCTTCCATGGTGGGACAGCTAATCTGATATGAGCAACAGCTACAACATTAAAAAAGTATTGTCGGGATATCACAACACCTATGTTTATTGTGTACTTCTGACATGAATGTGTAAGTGGGTTATAAATGACATCCTTATTTGGAGTGGAGCATACTTGACAGCAGCATAACAAGAAAACATAGGCGTCATTTATAAAGTAATAAAGAGGTGAAAATGATCTCAAACTGAGTTCTAGAGACTACAGAAGGCATAATTATATAATATAACAGTCTCCTTTTCTTTCTTTTTTGTATTTATAAATACATTTGAACTGTAAGGCATTTCTTTTTCTGTCATGAAAACCTGATTTTGTTTTGGAAAGGTAAAAATGTCTTCTTTCGGTCACAGTAAACTAGCTTCTTGTCAGACACATCTTCCCAGACACATCGTGATGCAGTGGGGGGGGGACCTGAACAAATAATTGACTGGCACTACAGGACGCAGGAATGGAAGAGATTGTCACTACATTTCTGTGTTCCGCTCTCGTCTGAGGTGCCAGGTGCGGAGGAGGGAGAAATGTTCTGTTGTCCGCTAGTGTCAAGGGTGTGTCAAGGTCATGTAGCTACACATGTTCCCAGAGCAAACTCAATTGAAGGACAAGGTTTAGGTACAGTATATAACGGTTGTTACCATTGTGTTTGTGTGTGTGTGTGAGATCACCTTGTTGACAAAGTCCAAGTATCCGGGGTAGTATGTGGTGACTATGGAGAAGATGTACCAGTCATACTCCTCCATGATGTTCAGCATGACGGACGCCTGCTGTTCGATGGACGGCCCGAACTGGAAGAACATGGAGTGGTCGTCCTGGAAATGGGTGGTGGGGAGGGAGGGAGTTGGCGAGACAGATGGACCAGCGTGAGCAAACGTGCGCATCAGGACAAGCTGCACATGTCCAGCCCTGCTCCTGCTAGCCTGGTGTAACCAGACCCACAATGCACCTGGTGGGTAGGGTCTGGTTACAGGCTCCATTGCCTCCTACTGGGAGTACACCTCTGGTTTATTATGAAACAGCCTTTAACCAGCCTTTAACCAGCCTTTAAGTGTTGCTACAATGTTTTTTAGAAACACACACTTGACATCAACATATCTAATTTAGCCACCCCCACTGGACACTGATTGGTCCACCATGCAAGATGGCTGTGTGAATGCTGAAGTGAACAGGTTTTCCAGACTATAATCTCCGTAGAAATACAGAAAACATGTATAGCAATAGTCAGACGGAGCCAAGAACCTACACTAACTACGTCTATTGTCAATAGGGGTACCTCAAATTGAGACAGTGTTGTCTGAGGTTGCTCGGTTATTAATATCCACACGTGTCTGAGTGGTTCATTCATCGTCTATGAGAATTAGCATAGCTCATCTTAAAATTAACCATTGTTCAACGTAGCTTTCATTTTAGTCAGGACCACTATAGTCAAAGAGAATATGATTTATTATACAGTACTTATTATACTGTATATTCTACTATAATATTCTTTAATATTTGCAGTAATTTATATTTGGCTCTGTTCTGGGAGCTCCCTGCCCTTACATGTGCATACATGGAAAGCCCAATGCAGGGGGAGCAGCAATGAAAAGACCCCCCACAGGGTACGGAAGAGAGCAAGCATCAATGACAACACCGTGACATTGATTAAGTCAGACACAGCATGAATGAAGGGGGTGGGGTGGATAAATTGCAGCAGAGGAAACGCCAAGAATAGGTTTAAATAAGGCGCCCTGAACCAGTTGGGCCAATAGTATGCTTGGCCGTGATTAGCTAGGCAGTCACACAAGCTACACACTAACGTATGTGAAATCCAAGCCACTGATCATTCGTCTTACGTCCACACTGATAAATAAGACTGATAAATGTAAATCTGGAAAGGCCTAAAAAATTCTATTTACTATGATTTTCAGTTCCTTTTTACATTGACATTGTTGCAATATCTTATGTTATTTCACACAGAAAATCTGTGATAGTATAACACACACACACACGCATGCACACACACGGACTGCAAGGATATCAAACGGGATTCATTAGCTATAATGTGTATGCTAGGAAGATAATGAATTGCATCAGCAAATAATCCAAGGGTAATCTAGGCTCCTTCTGGCTTCATTAAGGTTAACTACATTCCTCTATCTTGACCTTCAGTTTAGCCTTTATATCTGCTGTAGGTTGTAGGTAGGATTTGAGAGTTGAGAAAAGCGCAAGCAAAAAAAAATGTTTTATATCAACAACCCAAAACCCACACCCTCCTTTTCTGCCCTCTTCCTCAGGAGCTCCTGTAAAGTAGATGTGTGTAATTTATGTAATTGACAGGCGAGGTAGGTTTGCCAAAGTTATTGGGAAAAAAGGGCTCTGATTTGTCAGACAAAAATCTAAAAGGATTTATAAAGATGCAAGGGGCTTTTGACCAGAACAAGGGGTGTTTCTACACAGTCCGGGCTCTGTAAATGGAAACATGAACAAAATGGTGCAGACTGCACCATACAACACTATCCCAGCCTTGGCAATATGTGTGTGGGGCAGTGCTTCTGAGAGAGCATCCTACGTCATTGAAGGAAAAGATGTTCAAATACCAACAATCTTTCTCATTGCTGACACCACCTTTAAGTAATCTACTGAATGCTAATCTTTCTTATAAACCTATTATATGCTTTGCTTACTGTGCATCCACCGCTGGTTTATTGGCCCACATTCCTATACCTGTGCACATACAGGTAGGTACACATCCATCCATAATGCTACAATGGGTTGGATTGTGTCATGCATGCTAGGCTCTACTTTGTTCAACATCAACGATGTTGAAACGTCTCCCCCGTCCTCCCCCAGGGCATGAGACGGCTACATCCGATCCAATTGTGAGGTAATCATGTTGCCTTGTTGATCTGGAGGTGGAGAGGACTGAAACTAATGGAAATGACGGCAGTCTGAGTGTGTGTGACGACCTGCTGTTTTAAGAACAAATGCTTGCAATGTGTCCAGTTGTTGCATGCATTCCCATACTGTAATCCTTTTTGGTCCAAGATACTCAGTGTTCCATCTAGGCATGTTCCCAACAACAACAACAACCAACAACTAAAGCAGGTAAACAGATCAGAAAATGTTAAATATTGAGCTAAGAATAAGACTAAACATTGTCTGAAAAAATATTCTGTATGTTATGAGTGAATGATTACCACATTCTTCAATAACCACACATTGCCACACATTTCAGGTGGCATTGAAAATAAATTGTGATTAATGGTTTCAAATGACACAATATTTTTCTGACAATGCTTAACCTCATAGTATTTCTGGTGCTGACTAGCAAGGCTCGACTAGACGCCTTATCCCGCACATCCCTAGCTCCATCGTCATTGAGATGCTGCCCCGACTCTTAAGTACATTTCATAGACAGGCACGCCCGCTGTATGCAATTTCCCCCGATATTATTACGCTGTCTGTGGTATTCAATAACTTCTACCCCCCACACAGACACACAGCTCGCTCTTGATCCATCCATCCATCATCCTCTCTCTTAAGATGCTTAAGACGTTTGCAGACAACGTGGGCTGAGCTTGTCGCACCTGTGCGCCACCTCAGATCTCCCCCTCTCCACACCTAGCTGGTGCTATTACACAACAGCTATATTTTAATCGCTCATTAAAAATGCCAGCAGGATGCTGTACATACCGTAGCTTATGCTGGGTGTATGGAACCCTTGACCTGGGGCTCAGAGCGTACATACAAGTACACCTGAGGGATGGCCTGCCTTCGCCATCAGCGCCATTGTGTATTTCCATTCATCCTCACTCAGGCTACAGCTAATCATCCTTAACTTTCTTCTCATTTCTCTTCTCATTCCTGATCACCCCTGTTTAGTCCCCAACATTAGTGTCAGTACGTAGAAAATATATCTTATGTCTAGTATCTTACTGACCAATACAGTAAATTACCTTATTGCCCTGAGAACCACATCAGTGGCCATCTGTTGACCTGTCGCTACCTTTGATCATAATGATAATGATGACCTTTGATGATCTAATATGTTAAAATGTAACCCCTTCTGGTGTATCTATTTTATGGATGTTTTTATCCCCTTGTATCTTATCTTAATTATTGCCACTGTTAACAGACCCTTTATTTTCAATGTAGATTACCTCCTCTTGACCACCACTTCAAAAGGCTTTTAGTCACCCCTCATTATGTGTCTCTTCTACAGAAGCATTTTTACATTGCATGCTGTTGTTTGTCCTTGATCAAGCCTTTATGAAATATATTCATTAAGACCATGACGACTCAGATCTGAATTATTATCTAACAAGGAGGGTCAGAAAATGCTTTTGTTATGTGTTTTGTATGTGCATGTGAGGATTGTCACCGATGGACGGGAAACGGATCAGAGAGAATATTAAATCTCTGAACGGACTCTACGTGCTAAACACACGATTCACTGTAACCTTAAA
>JAODTR010004959.1:0-11693 GCA_025399935.1 Amblyopsis rosae | reverse complement strand
TAAATATAAAGACAACATATTTACAATACATATAGACCATAACGTGTGGGTGAGACTGTGTGTGTGTGTGTGTGTGTGTGTGTGTGTGTGTGTGTGTGTGTGTGTGTTTTGAGGGGTCTCTATCACAGAGAGCCATAAAACCGCTATAGGGCCACACACGCACACGCAAATGCGCGCGTGCACAAACGCACGCACACACACACACACACACACACACACACACACACATTCTCTGCGGTGCCTCAGTGAACCAGAGGTGTTCTCTGTGGGTGGTCAGCAACGCTGCTCAGATAAGGGTGGGCACAACACACGCAGATACTGAGGATCGGACAGCCCTAAGAACACCCCCCCCCCCAGCACTGATTCTATATAATACTTCTTACGTGGAAACATCAAATCGCAGCGTAAAATGAAACAGTAAGTGCTTCGCTATGTTGTAACACACACAGGCTGCATAGAGACGCTGGACAAATGATGCGTTCGATTGTATTTAAGAACTCAGAGCTTTCGACGTTGATGTCGGGGGTCACTGAAAATACTTTTTTCCAAACTCTTAACACAGCGACACACCTACCTCATGCACACAATTAGCCAAATACAAAATGTTCTTGTCAAAATCACAACTTGTTCATTAAATACTAACTCTACATTTCAAAATGCAAAAGAACGTTATCTACATACTCTAACTCTATCAAAACACTGCAAAACCAACTCAAAATAACACAATTCTGTCAAAACACTAGCGCATTTTCTTTCCAAGAGGAACAGTTAGTCAATCATAGCATACTGACTTTCAAAATATCCAAAAATGTGAGTGTCAAATGTGTGCATTTTGAAAACTATGTAAAAGTCAATCAGTCAAAAAGTAAAACCTTATTAGCAACATGAGATTGCAGCCAGTGCTCAACAAATAATCAAACATGTGGCTTTTGGTGAAAAATGTGTAAAACTACACAATGCTGCTGGTGGACCAATCAGGGTGGGTTACTGACATGATTTCTACATGGTGGTAGAGCTAGATGAAGCCATCAAAACAGTTGTAGCAATGCTGGTTAAGGCTGTCAAATCATTTCAAAGTGACTGTAACCAGAGGTCTACGCCCAGTAGGAGGGGACGATTGCAAACACTTCTCAATAGAGTGTGGCCAGACAAGAACGATGTTCTCCTTTGAACACCACCAAGCATTCTTACTCTTCTCCCCTTACCTCTCCCTCTCCCTTGTCTAGACATTGCTTTCTCTTTTGAGAAAGTTGTTCTGTATTCATACTGGCCATGTCTCTTATTGAGATTAGATTTAGCTGTGGTTGATATATTTTACACAAATTACAGTAAATTAAGATATATCTCAATGATATGTTAATTCAGAAATGCTTATCAGCTGTTTCAATATAGATTTAGAGCTGCTGTTGTTGCAGTAGACGCTTTATATACAATATTTACGGTTTTGAACATTAGGTCTTCATTTCTGACATGTTGTGTGCAAACATTTGTAAAAAAGTTGAAAATGATCCATAATGTTGGTATCAGGTAAGCTTGTTTCTAAAGAAAATGTGATCATTTTAGAAATGCAATAATTGACTGCACGGTGTGCGGAAACAACATGCATTGTGTTCATGCTATGGTCATGAACTGACGGATGTTGTTTTGATTTGAGATGGAAGTTAGCAAGTGTTCTGGAGAAGACCCAAACACACATACAGTGACGCGCAACACACACACACACAGACACACACACACACACAATAGACTCACACACGTGCGTGCGAGACACAGACACGTTCATCTGTGTGTTCACGGGGGCCGTGGCCACAGGAGGGTTGACGTCCTCTAACTAGCTGATCTGTACATGTGGACAATCCCCTTCAGAGCAGATCCAAAGTGACTGGGATCGCTCATTCCACGACACGCCTCATTGTGCCTTCAGAGGCACAATGTTTATGTTAGCGGTAGAAATTAACTAACAAGTGGAGCACGGTGCCTGAGTGTCCGTGTGTGCGTGTGTGCGTGCGCGTGTGCGTGTGTGCGGTGAAAGGTGACGCTATACTAGGCTCTGCTGTCGTCAGATCAGGTGGCCCACCTTGGCTTACACACCACCACAACCAGAACCTGCATCTGAAACTGCAGCAGCGCGGCAAAACTGCGCACAAAAGCACACACACTCTTACATACACACACACGCACGCACACACGCACACACACACACGCACTACACTAAACCGACATAATCGTATAGAGAACGTAAACAGACCCGAGTATGCACGCTCTGATAAATGCAGCGTAAGTTTGTGAACATTCACTACAAATACAATTTTGTTGAGGCGTTAATTACCCTTATCTATCACTAAACAAACCGAATATAAACTTCTAATTTAAAGGTACTGTAACTGTTCTCTGCTTTCAAGCGCGGTGCCAGGACAGAATTTCGAGTATTCTTTAGATCTCCAAATCTAAAACACTTTAGAAGTGTAAATAATTGGACTCGTCTCTTATGAAAACGGTAAGCGAGCAGGCAAACATCGATTTGCATCTGAACAACTGAGAGGGGAATAAAGTGTGAAAATATTTCGGAGTTGCATGCAGCTCGCTTCAAATGCTGGCAGCGTTTGTGAGCACGGACACCGCACCGTTTACTCAGCCCACATCTCATTTGGAATCAAGGGGGGAAGGGGGGTTGATGCGAGTCTGAAATAATTGATATTAAAACACAACAACACATAAAAGTTTTAATTAACGAGGGAAGGCTGCACGCTACGAGGACGGGAACATGTTGCCATCTCCCTGCGCAGTTTCAATCTAGCCCCCTTTTTCTCGTTTGAAAATGTAACTTGGCTCCTTCCTGCGCCCATTCCGCACGACACCCTGGGCCCGTCACACGAGGCTATTCCAGGAAAGCTTTTATCGAAATGAATAATACACCGCCGATTGTTTGTCACTGCGTATCTGTTGCTGTTGAACATGGGTTGTCTCTTAATTATAACAATACCAGGACTTAGAACTCAGAATTTAGAGTTGACGGTACTTGTTCTCACGCTTACTTTCATACACGCAAAAACTGTACGTCCTAATCGGTCAAATGTACAACTTGAAAGATGTCAGGTTCCATGTTTAATACATTCTCCGGTGTCTCGTGATTTGAATGTCTTAATGACAGGTAAAACACTCGATGATGATGATTCACGGAGTGATTGGAAGAAAATGCATATTCATGTAAATCAGGAAATCAGTTCTGCATAATAGAGCCGTATCTGTCAGACGGACCATTGCGCGTTTTACAGAAGCTTTTAACCAGATCACTATGTATAACGCATATGGACGTGTGTGTGTGTGAGTGTGAGAGAGAGAGATGGCGAGAGAGAGCGAGAGAGAGAGAGAGAGCGAGAGAGAGAGAGAGAGAGAGAGAGAGAGAGAGAGAGAGAGACAGAGAGAGAGAGAGAGAGATCTGTTGCCAATTAATTTTAATTAATGGAAAGAAAGGCAACTCGATGCGACCTGTCTGGTAGGCTGGTCTGCATATAGGCCGGTTACTGGTTCAAATCAAACAGGCCAATGATTAGAAAATGGCTTCCTCTATGGCCACATCAAATTACATTAAGCCAGGACATTTTTCTAATAGCATATAATATATTTTACCTCGTTTGATATAACTAATCTTTTTTTAATAGCTGTTTAGGGCATGCTTGCTCGTTTGTGCTTAGAAACCAATATACACATACAACGGCAAACACAAATCTGTTGCGACAGTTCCAGAACATTCCAGGCATGGGGAAATCTGAAAGGCGCCGGGAACACGCTCGTTCCCGCCTGTCAGCAGTGCTCATACTGCCCCAGAAAGCGAAGTTACGTTTCATTAAACTTAACGGTTACAGCATTAACTACCAACACAAGCATTGTGAAACGTTACGTTACCGTACAGTCTGAAATAATAAATAGGCTGCGGTATAGCACCACGACAACAGGCATCAAATCGTGACCTCTGCAAGGCTTTCATGCATGCAAGGGTTCCCGTCCTGCCTGACGTGTCGATACACATACACACGCACAAATATAATGAATACAAAATTGATCAAATTCAGATAATTACATTTATTAACAAACCATCTATTCTGAAATAATCAAGCCACAATAATGAGTTACATATCAGTGTCAAACATTATAGACTGCTATATCTTATATTTTAAGAGTTATAGCCTACAGGTAAATTTTTTATTATAGGCCTATAAGACACTAACCCCTTAAAATAACCGAATCCAAATAGCCTTCACAGCTACAGAGGCGCATGTAGTCTTTTCAGTCCCAAGCCACACACGCCTGCGTTATTTTATATATACAGTACAGTGCATATTCAACAAGGATTCATCATAATATCGGTCTGAAATAGGCCTCTAGTGACCTTTGAGGTTTATAGGGGCTTCTAAATTAATTCAAATATAAAACTATAGGTTACTGCATTTGCTAAAACAAAGCATATAGAGGATAACGTTAAATATATATTGTTAACATTAAATCATCTGCAGTAAATATATATATATATTTGTTATATATAAGGGGGACATATACGGATAGCCTTCTATAACGCAACAACGTTCCTGGATTAAACCAATTTTGCGGTTCAGTGGAGGTCAAAATATCTCTTGTATCAGCAGTCAGGTCAAACTCAGAATGCAACCCAACAGCACTGTTATATATATTAAATATGATCGACAGCACAATTACAGTAAATATGATTGCACTCCTCGAAGGCCCTAAGGGAATCATTAACGGAATGATGTAAGGCAAGATAACTCGCTGAAGGCTGGAGAAACTTTGCTCAGTGCACATTTGTATGTTTGTGAAACATTCACCTATATATTCACCATGTATATAAAAGAAAGGCCAACTTTGTAACCGCATAAACCAAATAGTCTTCCCAACGTCTCGCCTCTCCCGACCGGGACTCGGTGGACAGAAACATGCTGCTATTTCAACATGAAACCGTATCTTATAAACTGTATGAAATCTGCCCACGGTAGTCTTAAAGCCCCCCCAGCGCCGACGACAGCTGTTGTGTGAGCTGAATAACGAAGACAGTGACAGCACACGCACACGCACACACATAGACAGCCACAAATTGCAGATCCCTCGTTATAAACTACCCGTAGCTATGCCCGGTAATATGATTAGTCATCGACGGGTCCGACGTAGTTCCGATAGTCCTGCGTACATTATTAGTTAACCATTTGATGACAAATGTCAGGACCCCCGGAGTCCTTCCCTTCTCCCAAGTTCATCTCTCCCCCGTTTTATATCAAATGCATTTGGGAGAAGCGCCATTTTCTCTTCTAACCAAATGCAATGAAACGCAGCAGAAAAGCCATTTGGAAAAATGCCACGGAAGATAGAGATAGAGCGAGAGACAGAAGGAGGGGGAGGGCGGCAGAGAGAGAGAGTGAGAGGGAGGCAAAACACAACGGCAAAACAGCGGATTGCAGTGGAGAAAAGCCCCGAAAACGCAACAAATGACAAGCAGCGACGGAACAGAACGACAGCCGCACCGTAGCGGGGAGCAGAACACAGCAAAGGCGGCTCAACAACCATAACATAGACAGGATAAACAAAACATACGAAACGTGTTGCCGTTATTACCTGTGTCAGGCAGTACGGCGAGTACATGGTACTTTCAGAGCTGAAAACGCGGCTTCTTGGAAAAGTTGGATGGAAGTTCGCTACAGTGCTGCATCGCAAATCGCTCTCGCCGCTCAGTCAATTTTGCAGCCACTAACCCCGCCCGCCGCGCTGAAAGTGAAAGCTTACACAAACTTTGAGGAAAAGTTTTCTGCGCTATAGCGTCCCACCCTCCGCCCCATCTCACACACACACACGCTCTCTCTCTCTCTCTCTCTCTCTCTCTCTCTCTCTCTCTCTCGCTCTCTCTCTCTCTCTCTGAACCATTTACAAGGTCTCTGAATCAGCGCTAATTAAATTCAATTTAAATAAAAGACACGTTTAAAATCGTTTTGTTTTCGTAATTATAGGGGTTGTACTTTAAAGGCGCTGTACTTGTTCATTTGATTTCATATTACCCTATAGACCTTACGAACGTCGAACGTATTATTGCCCTATATAACGACCGTCTAAAATATATTATTACCCTGTATTACGACCGTCTATAATATATTATTACCCTGTATAACCACCGTCTATAATATATTATTACCCTGTATAACCACCGTCTATAATATATTATTACCCTGTATAACCACCCTCTATAATATATTATTACCCTGTATAACCACCCTCTATAATATATTATTACCCTGTATAACCACCGTCTATAATATATTATTACCCTGTATAACCACCGTCTATAATATATTATTACCCTGTATAACCACCCTCTATAATATATTATTACCCTGTATAACCACCCTTTATAATATATTATTAACACTCCACACTGTGCATTGTGCTACATATCTGCCACGGGCCCGTGTAATTACAGTGACAGACGATAGTTCTGTCTGTAATTTAATATGACACGTTTATGTAACAAAAAGCATGTCTGTGCCACTGGGCGAACAGTTTTAATTTGCATTTGTTACTTACTTGGCTCGTTATGTCCGTTCTTGAATGTAATACCTGATTCTCTGTTATGGACATGTTGAATTAGTTGGCCATCAACTCTGCCACCACGTGACTTACCTCCGTAGACAAATCATTTAGTCCATATTCGAGGCAGAGCCAGAGACCAAACGTTTATTTTATATGGAAACTATACGTTCTGCTTCAAATTAGCCTTCATCCCTGTCTGCTCCCCAAATCCCTGTCCCAATCAAACGGCACTATACGTTAGCTGCTCTGCGCGCTGTGCGGTTTTGGAGTGAAGTCATATTGGAGCTTAACCGCCAAAATATGGAGCCATGCAGCTTTACCTCAGATTATATCACACACACACACACACACACACACACACACACACAAAGAGAGAAATGTAGCTAAATACACCTCCCTCATCTCTTCCTTCATTCCTCCTCATACTCTTTTATTCATCCCTTTCTTCTTTTCTCACTCGATCACACCATGAGCATCTTTTCGTTTGTTGGTCCTCCTTTAGAAAAATAGCTCTACAGAATCGCTCTTTTTGTCTTCTCTCTCTCTCTCTCTCTCTCTCTCTCTCTCTCTCTCTCTCTCTCTCTCTATTCCTTTCTCCTTATCCCTCAATCTAAACCTCTCTCTCTCCCTCTATATTCCTCTAACCTTTTGTCTCTCCCTTATAATCTTTCTATCAGGACACACACTCTCTCTCCTTCTCGCTCTCTATCAGTCTTTCCATCCTCTCTCTGTACTAAGTTCTTCTCTCGGCTTGCAGAGGCACGTCTCAGATGTGACCCCAAAGTGACCCCACATTGACCCCACATTGACCACACATTGACCCCACATTGACACCACAGTGACCCCACAGGAGTCTCCAGGCTCTGAACCGCCATTTTCTGTTTTCCAACTGTTCCCCCCCAGCCATGCGCCAACCATGCTTCAACCCGTCACCGATATGCCCCTGAGCTGAGGGTTAAAGGTTTTAGCTGTTTCTAGGACTGAGGAAAGCTATTGAGTTAAGCATATGGCCCATCTAAAATTAGCGTGTTGCGGTCAGCCGTTAGCATGTTATATGCTGGCATGCTAATGCTAACATGCTACGCACTAGCATGCAAGACGCTAGCATACTAACGCTAACATGCTAACACTTGCTGTTCACACAAGTTGTAGCATGCTGGCTGCCGCTAGCGTGCTAAACTTGCTAAGCAGGTGGTTGGGGTGCCATGGAAACCGCGTGCAACTGTAGCCGACAGTGTGGGCACTACTCTGCCATGGGGAAATACGGTGGGAGTCAGCTCTGTGTGTGTGTGTGTGTGTGTGTGTGTGTGTGTGTGTGTGTGTGTGTGTGTGTGTGTGTGATAGAGAGATAGAGAGAGAGAGAGAGAGAGAGGGGGAGAGAGAGAGAGAACATGTGTGTGGGCTCCAGCTGGGAGTTGGTGCCCATGTGCATGAAAAGGGGTGTTGGGGGGGTGGGGGGGAGGTTGGCTAGCAACAATTAGCGCTAACTAGCCCATCACGCACCACACGCAGCTGAACGCATGTGCCTGCTGGTCCCTCGTCCTAGGGAGCCTCTCTGCTGGCAGCCCTCTGCGCTGCGTACGGCTACGTACGGCACACTATCAGGTCCATTTAAATGACATCACGCTTCACCTTTGACCTAATGAGAGCTAGGACGGCTTTTGCAGTGCTAGCTAGCTGACGGGTGTTGCATGTCGATCATTTTGCTTTTCCCCACGATGACAACAGAAAGTGTCTTTACTCACTCATGAACCCAAAATCAAACGCTGATAACAGTGAAAACAACACACAACAAATAAAACAACATACATATATATATATATATGTATATATATGTATATATATGTGTTCATCAGATCAACATGGTCAATTCATGAACAGAGGCATTACGTATATATAAAGGATCCAGCATATCAAAGTATGATTTTACATAAAAAATATCATTGCGTTAAATAAAACGTGTCAACCTCATCTCAACAGAATATGATTCACAGAATAGATTTATAATACAGCGTTCTAATGATTTGTCTGTCAATCTGAGTGGCACATACGTGTGTGCGTGTGTGTGTGCATGTGTGCATGTGTGCGTGTGCATGTGTGTGTGTGTGTGTGTGTGTGTGTGTGTGTGTGTGTGTTTTACCCTGTAAGTGTCAGACACAAGGAAACACTCGGGCATCCCAGGGCCTCTGGAAGGGTCGTTGTTCACCAGGTAAGTGTCTGTGGCCTGCACACACCAGAAGACACACGTACCGGTTAGCTAGGTATTTATTTGTCATTACTTATTATTAGCTGTTTGCTTACATAGCTGCACACACTGGTTCTCATGCCCATTATCTATGGCAGAGCAAACAGTAGATTGATTTATTGCTACCCCAGGGACAAACATATAAATTGTTGAACTGGTTCCACCGATTTCTTTTCAAACATGGAAGACAAATAATGAAGCCAGAACATTCAGGAACAATTGCTGCAAAGACAGCGAGATAAAATGTGCAGGTTCATTTCTCAAGTTTCTTATTAATGCACAAGTGGCCGTCAATCTTGTGTTGTGTGAGGTCAACCCAGCCTCCGCAGAAAGATCAGCCCCGGGCCCGGTGTCTCCAGCCCAGGCAGCATCAAGGTGTGCACAAAACGTCCAATCAATGCTCACGATATAGAGATATTACACACAAACTGTAACTCTAAATAAATATATACTGTTTATATATATATTAGTCATCTTTCAGTTTTTGCCAAAATGATCTCCTGACAACATACACCCTCAACATGCACACACACATACACACACGTGCGTGCCACACGTGCGCACACACAGACACAAGCCCCATAATAGGAGCCAGACCCTGGCAGACCACAAAGCTCTGAGTTGTGGTGAAAACAAAGGCTATTCATGTCGATGGCAATGAGAGGTCTGCACAGTGCTCTCGCCCCCCCTCCCATACACACACCACCGCTCTGCATTACGCATAATCTGCTGCCTCAAACCGGCAATTTTTCTGCAATTGTCTGATTTCTAATCACCTTTTGTCATCTCATAAAGCTTTTTTTCCCTTATTGCTGCTGCTGGTGTTCTGATGTTGTTGTTGTTTATGTTGTTGTTGTTGATGATTAAGTTGTTTTTGTTTTTGTTAAAGTAGTTAATGCTGCTGATGTTCTGATGTTGTTGTTGACATTTATGATGTTGTTGTTGACATTTAGGATGTTGAGGTTGTTGTCGACATTTAGGATGTTGAGGTTGTTGTTGTTGATGTTGACATTTAGGATGTTGATGTTGTTGTTGACATTTAGGATGTTGAGGTTGTTGTTGTTGTTGACATTTAGGATGTTGAGGTTGTTGTTGACATTTATGATGTTGATGTTGTTGTTGACATTTATGATGTTGAGGTTGTTGTTGTTGTTGTTGATGGTGGTGGTGTTGTTGTTAGCCCAGAGCTGGTGGTGGGGGTGGGGGCGTTACACTGTGTCTGTTGTCAACAGCAACAAAGGGGCAGTGGGCAGGCAGGTAAGACCGCACTGCATTGTGGGTCAGCGGGGCAGAGCATGTCAGGCCTGGTGAAGATTACTTGCTAGCGGACCACAGTGACAATCAGGTGCGCTGGAGCCCCTCCGATTGGCTGCCTGGCGATGGATACAGAGTCAGGTGCAGCAGAAGGTTTGGTCTGATTGGCTGAGATGGAGCCAGGAAGCTCATTGGCCACAATGGGCTGATTTCACTGGCAAATGGGTGTGTAGCCCTGGGGGGACTGGTTCTACTGGTTAATTAAACTAGCGGCAATACAACATGCCAAATATTAGCGTTATAGACTTTGTATCTATCAGCCCAACACAGTACGCACATGCACACACACACACAAACACATGCACGCACGCACACACACACACACATACATGCACGCACGCACACACACACACATACATGCACGCACACAGAAAGTTGAACAGTGGAAAACTAAACAAACACAGCAGGTTTCGTGTGTTGTCTTTGTCACATCAGCCTATGAAACAGGTGTTAATTACCCACAATCCCTCTGTGGAAGAACCGTTAACATGGAAGCAATGACCAGGCTGAACTCTGCACCTGTATGAGGACGGAACACCGTCTGACTGCCTTTGTAGTAAACCACAGGAAAAACGAAATACGCTCCGTGGGCCTCCTGCAGCATGGTATGAATTATATATCATACTGGATATACAGAGCATATGTGTGGCCCATATGGCCAGCCCTAAGCCAAACCATCTCAAAGCCCTCCTTAATTAACATTTTAGGGGGAGGAAGATACGAGGCAGGAGATTCAGTCTGTGACCCATTTGGAGTCCATCGTCGCCCAGTGTAAACGTGTTAATTGAGACAGATTTTCCCCACGCCACAGATAGAGAGGATGGAAGCCTCTGGAACACACATAAATTACCTTCTCCTTTCTGTTACCACTCCTCTCTCTCCTTCTCCCCCTCTCACACTCTCTCGCTTTACCTCTCTATCTATCTCTCTGTCAGTCTCTTTCTTTAAACTGGTGTGTTTGGAGCCAAAATCTTTGGAGGTGAGATTTGTGAAGCCTACATGCACGCACACACACACACGCACACACACGCACACACACACACACACGCACGCACACCCACACACACACATTAGCGAGCGCTTGTGCGTACACCAAGGGTGTGCACATAGAAATGGCCCCGCTCGTGGAATATGTTCTCACATGGCTGCTTTATAAATAATATGAATGACAACCTCTCTTTCTCCCTGCACACGCGCTCTCACACACATACACACACACACATGCACGCACACACACACACACACACAAAACATGCCACAACACAATAATGTGGTCTTTATGCTAATATATTTATGCTGTAAATATCTTGAAAGTGTGAGCGTGTGTGTGTGTGTGTGTGTGTGTGCGTGAGTGCGTGTGTGTGTGTGTGCGCGCGCGTGTGTGTGTGAGCGTGTGTGTGTTTGGTGGGTTCTGGCCAACGTGTGAGATGGCAGCCACTTCAAAGATGCTAGACCACAGCAGTGATATCTGTGTGTATGTGAGAGAGAGAGAGAGAGAGAGAGAGAGAGAGAGAGAGAGAGAGAGAGAGAGAGAGAGAGAGAGAGA
>JAODTR010004958.1:0-11693 GCA_025399935.1 Amblyopsis rosae | reverse complement strand
GAGTAGAGCCGCTGCTCCTTTGCGTCGAAAGGAGCCAGTTGAGGTGGTACGGGCATCTAGTAAGGATGCCTCCTGGGATGGATGGATGCAATGGAGACCGGAATTTAATACAACTTTTTTGTGAGGTTTTAGTAACATACATACAATGTATTTGTGAGCTATATGTGCTTTTACAAAGCTCTGCACATAAGTGTGGAACCTCTCCATCTACAGCCGATAAGCGCAGTGCCGATGAGGTTGCCATCTAAAGTCACCACCTTCAAGTAATTAGGACAGCAAACATGTGACGGCGATTTTCAAACGCAGGTGATAGCAGATAATTTGATTAGAACTCACGGGGGCCGTTTTCTCTAGATAGGCACTTTAAAGGCACCAACTCAACTATGAACCTGGACAAAGACTAACACATAACTGGATTGGTTTACTAGATTATATTATTCAAAACCAAACAAATTGGTTTTGACACAAATTATGTGTAGGTAAACTCAGCCGCAGTAGGTAATGCAATGTTACAAAATTCAAACTAACGAATATTTGTATTTTATCTATATATGTGAATGTTTGATTTACAAAGTTAAAACCCAATTTGTTTCGATAGGATCACACAGTATACTGTACATTTAATATAACAGTTGTATCTAACAACTCCCATAAGACATTGTTTACTGGTTTTCATTTCACCAGAGAATAATAAACATTATAAGTGATCACCTTGATATTCATTTGAAATAAAAATAAATCCTGACCTATAATCTTGGCCCTACGTGGAGCATGGCTTGAAACACCTCTCTTAAACAGACAACTTTTCTCAGAGTCAAATACTGTATTTGCCAGTAGTGTGAGGTGTTCTACTCTAGAATCAAGACACTATTCATTGACTGTATATTGTGTGATAACAAATGTGTTACAAACACACAGCAACAGTCAGATGCTAGTGCCAAGTGGAAGTGCCATGAAATCAATAAAACATTGATTTGGCTTTTTGCTTTGTATGGTCACTTTCAAGCACACGTTTTAAGGATATTTAACGTTATATTCAAAGAGAGATCTACAGCGTGTTGTGAAAATAGACTGTAAGAGTGTTGTGGAAAGAATTTCAAAACCGCAGTTTGAACAGTTTGAACCCTTAATCTCCATGGCAATTTTGTGATTCTACCCTGGATAAAGCCAACATGGGTGTGGGTTCCATACTGTCAAGATTACAAGGATAATGTACTCTTAAGTGTACTGTGTGTGTGTGTCTGCTGAATACCTACAGTACACCTGGATATATACTGTTAAGCACACTTGCCACGCCTGTATCCTTGGAATGCACAAACGCCCGTGCTCATGCACGCACACGCACACACACCAACCCAACAATCTAGACTCTAAAAGTGTTAAGTTATTTTACTTAAAGGTATGGCAGATATGTTGATGAGTGTATTTATTTGAATATATACCATGTTAATGATGTTAAAAAGCCCCATATCTTTTAAATTAAAACATTTTACAAACTTCTAATTGACATGAAAATGTAAATACAATAGAATACAATCACCACTGTGAACAGAGAAAATAAATGAACGCGAGTTTTCTACTTTTGTTGTATGTTTTTGTTTTCATACTTCCCACCTATAATGCTAGACTGCATGATTAATCCATGATTAATCTCAACAACTGAGAGCCACACCTGAGTATCTGAAGCTCCTCCTCTGAATTCTGCAGTTCATCCGAGAGTCTTCTCCACCGTAGCAGTGCCTTCAGGTTAGACTGATCCTCCGTGTCCCCCGGGGAGAGCTGGAAGGACACAGGTAAATAAATAACACGATAAAGGCAGTGGGAAGGGTAAGGATAGGAGAGTAAAGGGAAGGGTAAGGAGGAAGCATGGAAAATTAAACAGTTTCATTGTAGGAACCAGGAAAAGGATAAAATAGATGAAAGGATGAAGGCAGCATGATGTCAGGACTAAGAGTTGACTTTACAGTGGCTCCTTAGGTAACCTCCTTTTACACAGCATACAACTATAGGACTGCCACGCCCATATCATAAAACTGACTGATTAGAGTGAGCACACACTCACTCGTGCACGCACACACACACACGCACACGCAAGAGCAATTTATCTGTGTAATTGTAGATTCAGTGGGGAAAGTAAGTTGGAAGATTAGGTCTATGCCAACACGAAAACGCATCACAAAACTCCCCTTTCCTCTAGTCAATCAATAACAATATTTTGTAACACACGAGTTACTTAAGTATACGTTGACAAAACATATCTTGCAGCCTACTCACTAAGTGGTGACAGAGCTTGGAGGTTAATTAGAGGGGCAGGCTTCATTTCCATATAAAGCAGATATTTAATTGGATATTTTGTAATTTTACTCATATTTAGCTCCAAAACTCACTCCCACATTTTTCAAGTATTCCGTAACATTAGGTTCCTTCAGGTAGAAGTACTAGGACACTGTTGTCTGTGTGTGTATATGTGTGTGAGTAGGGGGGATAGCTTTACGTATCAACCTCATCTTGTATCTAGCCGATAAAATATATCCCATCATGCATATGGTGAAGGCTGGATCAACAATATCATCATCATCATCATCATATCATTATATAATAATTATCAAAACAACATGGGTCAGTAGTAAATAGAAACATAAATAAAGATGGCTGCCGTTAACAGTGTTACTTAGGACCTGCTGTGCTCGGGCCCAGATGACGTCCTCCAGGTAGGTGGCAAAGCCCTCGCTGAGCCACTCCTCTGTCCAGTCCCGGGCTCCGATGGCCAGGCCAAACCAGGAGTGAGCCAGCTCGTGGCACAGCCTGGAGCCGCACAGAGATCGGCCTGCCTCGGCAGAGCGAGGCCCGCCGGCACCCAACACGCTCTGGGACAGGAACGCGATATGGGGGCTGTAGAGACAGAGGGAAGAAATGATAGCGGGTGGATTACAACGTGACGGATCCTCAGGGGAATAGAGGGAGATCGTGTTGGGATAGTGTTGACGTTGTCAGGATCTAGGCAAGAGTCAAGTGAGGTGAACCTATCTCCCTCTCACCTGATATCCTGCTTTGATCCTCCCACTCAGATGGGGAAACTAAATAGTTTGCGCTGTTTGGCAATAAAAGATCAAACTTTAAATGAGCAAAAACAGAGAAAGATAAGCTCAGAGAGCAAGAGAATGATGTAAACACAGGTACAACTCCGACAGAGATCACAGTAACTGCTCCACACCTATTATTACGAACCACCCGAATGACGCCACACATAAAAGTGACTCTAGCAGTGTGCAGACACACCCCCCCCCCCCCCACCCCTTTGTGTTTAATCCACACTCAGACACAATGTGTGAGAGAGTTACCACCCTAGCCCGCCTCCAGTTTTGGAAAAGGACACTTAAGTCGCCAACTTGTCTCACTAACGCTAACCTGCCCTGCACAAAACCCGTAAGAGCCATTTTTCCTTGCGTGACTCAAATTACCGATAAAGAAACTATGTACTAAAAATACACTGTTGCATTGTTTTATCCTTGAATGTCATGATAGAAAATGAACAATTGTGGAGGTTAAAATCAGAAGATACTGTAGCAGCAAGGTATTTTAGATTTAGAGGTGCACAATGTACATATTAATGTCTACATTAATTATATATTTTGTCTTATGTCTTATTAACCCTCTCAGCATATGAGAACAATCAACAGTATCAAAGCTTTGAGCCAATTATAGATTTGTAGCAGGAGAAAATCTACCTAGCATAAGTGGTCACATTCCAATGTAATGGTTAGCAAATGTTTCTTGCACAAACTAGGAGAATGCATTTCCCTCATATACATTATTGATAGCATAGAAATGGGTAATATTGTGTGCGTTTGCATTCGGCAGCGTTCACAGACTGCTCTGTTCTATCAAAGGTGAATTTCAAGTTTGGAGAGGATTGCAAAATATATTCAGTCACAATGAGAAGTTTGCCAAACCTTTTAAGACTACACATAGATTTCTAGTCCATCTCTATATTCCACACATTGAATTTATCAGGTTGCAATTGATACTGTAGGCTGTGTGAGTGTTCTTGAATCTATGCTGCTGCACATCTTATATTATAAAATTATATGACATTTTTTAATATTAATGTATATGCTTGTATATGCTGGTTAAATAAAGGTTACCGTATATAAACAGTTAAAATACAAATATAAGGGTGTGCAAGAAATATAACTCAACTGGTCGCTTCAGTTAGACCTCCAATCAATAACTAACTGCTATTGAGTCGATTATTTGGTAATCATCAATATTAACACCACACACTTACTACTAATACATTAAATGGAAATTCATTATTGCATACAGTAACCACATAAACACTAATACAATATAGCAACTGTTGTCACCAAGGATTGGTTTCTTACACATATCCATTCACACCTGCCCCAGGGTCTTGCTTATTGTCCTGGCTGCCAAATGCAGACAAAGATGCGGGACTTTTATTATGTAACCCCTAGACGGCACACGGCCAATAGGATTGCTGCGGCAAAATCCAAGGTCACGGATGATGTCGGGGCATTCTTTGCTCCATGGAACGGACCCTCTGGACCCCGGAGGGGCTTGGGGCTGACTGTGTGTGAGAGAGGCAGACCTTTCTTCCACGCGAGAATGGAAGACAGGTCAGAAAGGTGCAAATGAATGGCTTCCCTCTCTCCTGCCTCACGCAGCAGTGGACGGGCTCGGGTTTCATTCAGACCCTCCGCGAGCGTTCCAACCGCTCCAATAACCATTGACCTGACAGGAGGGAGGACTTATTTAGAAATGTGACACCGCTTGGAAAACAGAGGGACATGCTTTAAAATAATAATAATAAAAAAACAATAAATAATCAAATTAAAATAATATACACTTATGCCATCATGTTGATTAAATAAACACCGTACTGATAATAATTATATTTAGCAGATGCTATAATCCCAAGTGACTTGCATTGAGTAGAATTCAAGTAAGGCAGAGGTGGGGGTTATATATCTTACTCAGGGTCTTCACAGGTAGGCTTGGCCACAAGTGGGTTGGAGTCAAACACCCCAACCACTGGACTATCCCTGACCCAGCATGCTTTACTGTTTCCACTGGTGTGCTCATTGCCTTTACAGGAGCCTGCCTGCCTCCCTCCACCTGGATATTATACTCCCACAGCTGCAACAAGCTGCCCAACTGCTGTTGCTGATCAATTGCAATTGAAATTGCAGCTCAATTTACAGCAGAATGCTGCTGTATATTGAGCTGCTATCAACGTGGACTGATCAGCATTTTAAAACACAACAAAAGTTAGAAAAGAGGTTACATTTCTTCCTTGTTCAATCCTTCCTATTGCAAGGATTGTCAATTATTCAGGGGAAAAAAAACGTGTTGAAGCAGCTAGTGCCAGACATCTTATTTAGGGGGAAAACCTAAACTAGCATTTATTTCCCCCCGGACAATGTTTTTCTTATCAGATATGAGGTAGGCTATCGACTCGTGTTATTTAGGAACATATCAACATCATGCAGTAGAGCCTTCTGGGCCTCCGAGAGGCGGCATCTCAAAACAAATCTAATCCTGTGTTTCTTTAGAGATTACACAAACAAAAGGCTCTCGCTGGAGCAGGAGATGCTACCATTAGCTTTATTAGGCGTGTTAGCCTAATCTCATTCCCTCACGATTAGATAAGCAAGTCTTTGTTGTCACTTTCCAAGAGTGCTTGTGCGCATGTGTACACATGCGTGTGTGCGTGTCAAACACAAAGACAGTCTTTGACAGACAACGACGGCACATGCTCCACCGAGGAACGCAGAAACTAACAGCGCTGTCACTCTGGTGACAAATCGTGTCATCCTATCTTGACGGTTGTGTATTAACAACAGCTCCTTCAACGCTCACTGCTACGAAACACCGGTAGGCTTGCAGGCTGGGAAACTGATAGCCACAGAAAGAATGCAATGGAAAATAGTTTGTCCTCGCCACCTGCCACACATTGTACCTGCATGCAACACGCTCGCATGCGAGCACAAACGCACGCGCACACACAGCTACAGTAGGTGTTGGATGCCTGCATGTGTGACCACAGATCGAGCACCCCCTGCGTGACCTTTCTGGTGACCTTTCTGGTGCCAGCTCCCCCCGGTGACTGCCCAGCACCCACCCACACAGCCATACCGATTAAACACCTCCCCCCTCTCAACCTCAATGTCACCCGGCGTAACCCAGAGGTGGGAGCCAGGGCAGGATTTCAATTTGGCAGGGCGGCGGTTGCAAAAGTGTTCTGCCCATACAACCCCCCCCGCTACCACCCAGCCCTCCGTCTCACTATCCATTATTCATCCCTCCATCCTCCCATATATCCTTCCTGGCTGCAGGCCATTTGTCCCCGGTGGGACACCTCCATGCATAATGCAGCCGAGACCCTATAATACGCCTGTAATTGACATCCAGCACCCAGATCTGCTCCCAGCTAGGACGCCACAGGGAGAAGAAGAAAAAGCAAACCCCCTGAGTGAGGGATGAGGTGTGAATAGGTGCAAACCTGAGTGTGTGTGTGTGTGTGTGTGTGTGTGTGCGCAAATGAGAAGAGACATTGTCACATGCTGCTAAGAGGAGAGAAAAAGCTGAAACGGAGCAATGGTAGAGAGCAGAAAATGACTGGCAACATAAGATATATTTGGATAGAGTGACAGGAATAAGGGGGGGGGTGGTTGCGTGCGTGAGATATGGTATCTGTCCTTGTGTGATGATGAGTTTTGCACCTTCCCCTGAAGCAGTTTGAGATACATGTTAAACTGCTGAACCAATATGAAGCGGGCTGCCACATAAAAGCATTGCCCACGCTACACATGCAGCACCTTGTATATACGGCATAATACACACAAGATGACTTGTGAATGAAACTAAGGGCAGGCCAACACGTCCAGGTACAATAAAGGACAGAGACAGAGGACTGCCAGTGCGTTCTTGTGAAAAGGACAGACCAGCTGCTTATGGGAAGCTGCTTGCATGGTATACCCCTATTATTCTGTGGGCTATTTTAAAACACAGGGGCCTATTTGAGCAAACTCCTACCGGCGTCCATTTCTTTTTTCTTTTTTTTATTATTAACAAGTCTGACTTCAAATGTCTGGCATTCCAGCCTGGCTGCAGATCAGTCCTCCGCACCCAGACAGGGCCCTGTGGGGCCAGAGCAAATGCCACTCCATGTAGGGCCCGATCACATGCACGGGAGGGGAAGGGCAGAACAGCTCACCCACTCACACCGATCAGAGCCTGAACGTACACACAATAGCAGCCGGGACAACCGAGGTCATCGCAAATCAGAAGGCGTGTCTGCAGTGAGAAAGTAATGGTTCCAAGCCCTTATGGTGGCGGACTACATTTAGGCACATGACTGAAAGCCCACACGCGCGCACACACCTTTTCAAGGGTGGGCTCAGAAACAAAAGGAGTCCCTACTGTTGTCATGCCAGCAGAGACTAGGCAAACAAACACCAGGGATGGTGATTTCACAAAGTGGGTCTTCGTAACAAAACATGCTTTGAGTCGGCGCGGTATTTCAAACGCGGGAGCTTATTATCGTCAAGCGTCACGACTTGCTTCAGTCATCTCGGATGATACAAAGCACATATTATACATTAGGCCATGTTGCTACAAGACTCCCCTGAACTGCTGAACCCCACACAGTAGACGTTCATACCCATACTGTATACGCCTCCACTTTGAAACGGAGATGGGCTTTTGGGTGAAACGCAAACACATTCGGCCGATGTGCCCCCCCCCACACACACACACACACACAAACCCCATAAAACAATTGAAATGCTATCCTATAAACTTTAACTACGACTATAAAGTCTCTATATAAAGGCACTTGAGACAGCACAGCGCGGCCCTGGCAAACTGATTGTCAGTCAGCCTAAGGGAGAGGGTGGAACGGGAGATCACCATGACATTAGTGGTCCTATCTCGCTGCAGCTATCTGCATGTAAACACCATGGCTCAAAGCATTACCTGATACTGCATCCAGCTAACACCTCCGTGTCAGAGGTAGACACCATTCATCAAAATAGCATCATGTCAGACAATTCTTGACCTGGGTGCAATACATACACAGCCCAGCTATGTAACATGGGAGTGTGAGAATTAAAGAGCTACTGTATACTGTAGAATGTGCATAGGTGAACACCATAAATATGCTCAGAAATAAGGCTGGTGGGCACACTTTTTCTGAACAACCACCATTTATTCATCAATGTTTCCGCAAAAGGCCCAGGGCACAACCTATCAATAATGTAACTGAATTCCATTTATGTGGCGCGGCAAGGATTTGTAACCTTTTAAGTATTCCTTGACCTTTACTTCTGAAAGCAGAGGGCTATCCGTCTGATCCCAATACCAAAAACTCACTGACATGATGCAAGTGAGACTCAGAACAGTGTCACTTTAATGAAGCAGGCTACTAAAACAGAGACTCTGAAAAAATGCATAGATGTATAGTATGTAGTTTCCTCTGTAGATTTATCCTTGGTAGAAATGGTAGAAAAACGTACAACACACTTTTACCAAATGCCTAAAGCTGACTTCATTACAAAAATGACAACCATGTTCTTTTAAAAGGAGTACACAAATACAGTATATAGAGCACCAACTGCTTATTTACATCTGACATTCTCATAATCAAAAAAAGGGTCAGAGTTGCATACATTTTGCTTTTGCAGGACAGACTGAATGCCCAAGTTAGCACTGTCATATGGAGGTGAAATGTTAGCATTTTACACAACACTATTTGTCTGCACTGAAATAGAACCCCTTCGAGAAGCCAGTGCAGTGTGACACAGTCAATGGCTTGGCTGTGTCCCTCGGGCTAAAAGCAGACCCAGACATCAGAAGCATTACCGCTGAACATTTCACAGCACTTTGTTTCAAACGTCTCATTTTGGCCGCCTCAGCGCAGAGGTCCCACGGACATTAAGCCGTCTGGCTTTGCACAGACAAATGAAATTACCCTCAGCCTTGGCCTCCATGTTCCACTGCCACACACACACAGGAACACCAACACACACTGCCACACACACACACACTGCCACGGTCACGCGAATACACAAAAAGAGCATGTGTGTCCCCCCTCTACCTTGCAATGGGCCCATCCATCACACCGTAGAAGGGGTTCTGTGGACCCATCCATTAGTCAGCAGAATGGGTGTGCAGTGCCTCTAATCCGGAGTTATGGCACACTGTGCCGGTGTTACTGTTAAATGCAGCGCCACACGGCAGCTTTAGCCTGCAGCCACACACTGGAAGGGAGTTCAAAGGAACATGCAATCAGCCCGTGATTCAACCCTTGAAGCTGGGGGTAGAGAGAGAGAGAGAGAGAGAGAGAGAGAGAGAGAGAGAGAGAGAGAGAGAGAGAGAGAGAAGGCAAGGGGAGCTACTCAAATTTTTTCTGGACCAATTGAAAATAGCTTTGTCTAGGTGCAGGTAACTAGACAGGGAGGGGTGGAGAGGTGGGGGGCGGGCCCTCCTTTGTGTCTACAGCAGTGAGCGAGATCCACTTAAAACGGGAAGAAAGAAACAGCTCATCCCTGACTACTTGATTAACAGCCGTCTCCTCCCCCACCTCCCCTGTCACAGGGCCCTGTCACACACTTCTAGGGTTACCTCAGACACCCCACCGGAGAAGAGAGGAGAAAGGTAAGAAGTCCACCGAGACACTGGAGGTTGGGGGAGTAGTATTGCTAATGCCAACAAACCCTGTTCTAGTGAACCTCTTTGAATGTGAACGACACTTCAGGTGGTCAGTTGCAAACGTCCAGGGCACGAAGCTACAGCATGCTTACGAGCTGCCAAGCCCCACATCGCCTGTCCGCCCCCCTTCTTTCTCCCCACAGGGAGAAAATGTAGCTTCCTGCTGCTAGCCGCCGTAAACAAAATATGTAGCCAACTAAAGACGGGCTGAAAATAATCCCCCGGCACCACTCAGAAAAAGGTCAAGAGGTGCACAGTTGCCTAGTGTCTGTGACAGCTATACGGCTTCTAGTTTGCTCGTACAGTTTAACAACCTTATAATTTTGTACGTATTCTTTTTAGCCCCTTGCCCTATTAGTAGGTCTTAAAGCACTTTAAAAGGCCGATGTCATGGCTCAGTGTCAATCTAAAGCAAAGGGAAGAAATATAAGAAACATCTATTTTGCAACATGTAGTTTGATAGTTTGTAGTTTATTGAAAGAGCTAGTGAGCATTAATGCACACACAGTAAATTATTTTGCGAGTGTGTTTGAATCCTAATCAATCTCTCAAGCACAACAGAAGGTCTTGTCTGCCTCTGTAAAACCCAGCCACAACTTCTCAGCGTTTAATCAATTTTTAAGAAAAAAAAAACATCAGCAAAGCCCAAGTACAATTGTGTCATAATTGTAGCTTGATCTACAGTATTTGTTAATTATATCACACGAGAATGCATGTGTTCTCAGAAGAGCAGGTGAACACACAGAAATCTGATAGCTCTCTGACATCCTGCCATGCCACAAAAACACATTATACTACATTATTACATTAACAATATGCGTCACTCTTGTTGAAACACATACAGGAATCAAGGAAAGTTATAGTTAGGAACAATGAGTAATAGTACCCAGTGTGCTAAAAGGTCTTGTTTCAATACTTGAGTCATTGTCCCCCTCCCAAAAAAAGAAGAAAAAAGAAAAAAGCACATTGGAAACCACCTCGAAGGCATCTCAAATGTCTTTATTTGGTCACGTGGGAAATAGAGCGGCCTCTGCTATGTCCTGCAGTCCAGCACTACAAGAGCAGGAGGAAATGCCGTGCCCTTCCTGCATGAACGGAATGACGTGGTCAAGATGCAATGACAAGATTGTCACGCGTTCACATTAAAAGCAAAACATAACAGAGGCATGCTCACGCGTAATCGAGATGCAACGTCAAACAAAAAGGTGAAGGGGTTCACGGATATAATCCACACGCACAGAAAGGCAGACGCACGCGTGCGCGCACGCACGCACGCACAAGAACACTAGTAGTTATTTATATGGGTATACTGCGGGAGGTCTGTCCGTAACGACAATTTCAAGCAATCCCAGCTTATTTAGGGCTTTGCTTTTACAACATTCCCATGTCCCTCAACCAGCGCAGACAATGAGCTGTTTTATATGGACTGGAGGAGGTGTTTCTGCACTAAAGGCTTCCCCTGCTGTGTCACCCTTTCATAAAAGGCCTGGTCCTTTCACCTCTCCTGTTTTTGTCTCCCATCACATCTTCCTCCCTTCCTCGCCATCATCATCATCATCATCATCATCACATCCTTCACCTCCCCGGTTTAAAGAGGCAGAGAGAAACAGCAAGCCAAGTGTACAGAAACAAACAAAACGAGATTAACATAATAGGATTGGGATTCAAGATTGTTGCTTACCAATATACAAAACAATACATTCGTCATCGTGTCGAACACCAAACAAAAGTGCACGTGGTTGTACAGACTGATGCCTTCATCTCCAGACAGCTACTTCAGCGTGAGCCAAGTAGAGTTTCGGTTTGATGTGAATGAAAAAAGGCCCCGTGGGCAGACAATGTATACAGCAGTTCCTCGTGCCAAGACTTGCCCTTACTTGACTTCTTAATCTTGGGGTTCCTGCACTGCCTCACCGTATCGCAGATGGGGAAAGCTAAAGCCCCCCCCCCCCCCCACA
>JAODTR010004957.1:22691-32934 GCA_025399935.1 Amblyopsis rosae | reverse complement strand
GGGGGGGTGGTTGTGGGGGATATCAATCGTATTATGACACCACGCGCGTTTGAACACGCCTCATTGGCTGGCAAGGAAACAGCTGTTTTGCATTTCACGCCTTAGGCAACCCACACACACACATACAGTACATACACACAGTCTGTGTATAGAGATTCCCATTCAATTATTAACAGCATCAAAACTGTTGATAATTGATGGTAAGATGGTTTCACGGCAGAGCAATTGACAGACTGTGTAAATGTTGCTGGCAAAACAGTTTTGTACATATAAAAACGGTATATAAATATATAAATATGTAAATATATATTCCACGCCCACACCAAGCAGTAGCTCCGGGCAACATATCAACACCAAAGGAAATAATAATCTCTAGTTAAGCAGGCTATCCCAGTCCTTTTATAAAAGCATGGAAATCTGTAAATTAGCATTCAGATCATCAGCGTATAGCTACAGTCCATCTGAGAGAGAAAAAAACTAAATCTTTTAAGAGTTATTCATGTTGAATCTCTCTCAAATGAGACAAATGGTGGAGACAACAACAGCTTTCCTCTCAGGCTCTCTCAGAACATGTAATGCATACTTATCTCTCACAAACAAATGAAGCACACACAGACTGGTAACACAAATGCAGGCAGGCACACACACACACACACACACATCCTTAAGAGCAATTGCACTTTGTTTATTGACTGCATGAAAACCACAAAACCACGAATCATCAGATTAGAAAGAAACCTCAAATGAACTACGCCTGAGACAGTGAGACAAATAGCATCGCCTGGGGCCTAGCCAAAGTTTGGGCGTGAGGGAAGAGGGTTAAACACAACTCCATTACCTGGCTCCGAGGCAAAGCTAATGCAACGCCGGACCATCAATCAAAGCGCCGCCATCACAGCTCTTTAAAAATGTACCCCGCCACTATTTCACTTCTGTCTGCTGAGATTGTTAAAAACCCCCGGCCCCTTCCCGGTTTCAGCCTCTGTGTCCCCAATGTGGGAGGAGGTTTGCAATGTGCAATGCTTGTGGGTTGGTAGAAGTGGGTTTGTGCTCACGATCCCCCTTGTGCCGGAAGTACATTTTCCACTAATCTTTTCCACAGATTTTTCGAAAAATCCTAACATGAAGAGTTTTAAGTTCAGAGCCAAACCAACCAGCTATGAGATTGCGATGGTATATGCTCATGTAGAAGCCACAAGTCTGTGTGATATCAACCATGCTCTAAGATAAACATGATGTCACAGAGAATTACTACAGTGCCCACAATCCTAAAATGTAACACCTCCTCAATAACATTTTGTAACTTAACATTGACATAAATATAATAGTTTTCACATTTTGTCGATCAGTCACCTGTGAATTTGAGTGAATATAGGGCAGGCTGCTCCTTCACATGTTTTTAATAAACTTAAATTCGACACCAACCCATCACTGCCTTCATAAGGCAGGTTTTGGGTGAACTCCATCAGCAGACTTGTCTGTTAATAGGTTGCATTAAGAACGTCATGCGGTGCGGAATGTGAGGAGAAGTCTCCAGGGCCCAGTAGGGACCTGGAGAAGCACTTGTAATGAACGGTTGGAGAGGCGCTGATGCAGAGCAATCTTTAACAGCCTGATAATTAGACTGAATACCTCTGTGGAACGTGTGCATCTGAACTAGGCTGTGTGGGTGCGTATGCCTGGCGCATATAGAGCTGTTACAATGTGTGAGGCCTTCGAGGGTAATAGATAAGCAGTGGTTGCGTGTGTGTGTGTGTGTGTGTGTGTGCGTGTGCGTGTGTGTGCTTAAAAATCTTAATATTCTCAGATGCTTACTGCTCAAGTATTTAAAAATGTGTCAGTCGTATTGTTAAAATCAGATGGCGCTAAATGGGCGTGATGGATGCTGAGTGTCGGGTTTGTCTGTGAAGAATGATAAAATGCCGCACAAACGCCATAATTTCCTCTCTCACTGACACAACGGTGACAAGCAGAACAATGTGGTGGCCTCGCATTCACCACAAATTAAAAGTCTCCTCCTCTTGAGTCACGCGTAAACAAAGTTAGCCAACTTTGCGTGATGAAGACGAATGTCCGCGTCCCCCCTAATGTGCCAGGGATTCTTTAATTTATTTATTTATCTATTTATTTCACCGTCGTTTCAACAGTGACGGCATAATTATTCAGTAGCCGTGTATCACTTAAGCTATAGGCGGGGAAAGGACAATTGAGTGACATCGCTATGGAAACAAGCCCACCACCGAGCAATACTGTCAGCATAATGGACTAACAGGGGGGAAAGACGACAGCACTCGTGCTACACTCCCCGAAGACGTAACGATTCCATAGGTACTTTGAACGGGGAATGCCAAACCTTAAGGCCCTTAGCGGCTGACAATTTTTACTATTCTTCATTCAGACATTCAATATCTTTTGTGTCTCGTCTTTGTTCCTGGGATAATGTTTTTATTCTCAATACATCGCAGAAGAGAAAGCATTTCTGGTTGTTCCATGTTTGACTGGTGCGGTACCCGTAAAGATAAATACATAATAATCAATTCAATAAATCTCATTAGCACATTATAGACTTTGCATGCTCAGTTATTATTAACACGAGAAGGAATCATTTGTGAGAATCCCTAAACTGTGTTTTGATGTGTGTAACTGAAAAAACGAAACCACAATACTACGTGATGTCAGTGTTCAGAAAATAGCACTTCAAGACAAGTGGGGGGAAAAAAATTGGAACCATTTCTGTTTTACACTTGATGTTGATTGTAAAACTTTTTTTTTTTTTTTACATTTGCATCAGTTACTGGATGTAATACATTATCTTACAGCAATACCGTAAGCTAGCTAGTTACTACAATCTAAATATACAGTAGGATATACTGTATATGCAAATCCTTAAAAAATTTGCCTGCTGTCTTTTACAATTGCAGTGAAATGCTCAACGATGTAATTCTACTTGAAAACAGGGGTTTTCCCAATAATTACTTTAAATACATGTAGATATGTATACATACATACATACACACACATGCCCCAGTTCCAGCCTAGGCACTGTTGACCCGAACACCAATTACCCCTCTATTCAGCTTTCCTAAGCATCACTTTGGCCATACCTTAATTCAGGCAGGTCTTAAAATAGAGAGCAGCTTGTGCCGTACACTTTATCCATTCTGGAAGAAGAGGTAAAACATTTTTACTTCTGTGGTCAAGGTTGAGCGGTCAGCCGGCAACCGTCGCCTATAGTGGGATAAAACGAAAATGGGACAGGGAGCTAGGCGAGCAAGTCCCCCCCCCCACCCCCCCCCCCACCCCACCCCCACCCGCCCGCCCCCTTCCGAGTTTGCCTGCATCTTCACACGCGCGCGGGTTGATGGTGTGGAGGAGTCAGGGTGTTTCTTGAGCCTTAATTCAGGACCACTTGCTTTGTACGTCAAAGGGGGAGCAGTGTGTCGCTGTAATAGTTGGAGTGGCTCGCATGGGGATCAGAAAATGTTGAGGAGGCGTTGTCAGCGGACATCGTTGCTTCCTGTAATGACTCCTAAATTGACCCGAAGCAGGCACACAGCTAAGCTGCCGCTATTAAGACGTGGCCTAATGGAAATATGCTCTGTGAGTCCACGGCGTAGAAAGCCATGCTAGGATTGTCGTTAAGCTCCCAGGGCGTTACAGTACATGACTACGAGGCGATTTTAGCTCCAAATCGACTTCACACTTTGTCACAAAGCCAGGGCCCACATTTCTTTCAGCTCGAGTGTTAACTACAGGATGTGGGCACAGATTCACACACAGTCGCTCATGCGCACGCACGCACACATACATGCTTGTGGGCGTTTTACCTCAGGTGGCCATAGTATTTAGTGACAAAATTGATCTAAATTCCATTTCAATCATTCTTTCCTACAATTGTCTCTGCCTAGGAATAGTGTTCCAGGTGTGGAATCACAATAGAGCCATAGTCTGTGTGAGAGGTTTTGGCTGGCCTACATACTCATCTAGGGACTGTGTGTGTGTATATATATATATATGCCTCCTCCATCCCAATCTAATCCTGCCGGACGAGTGTAATTTACTGCCCGGAGTTCCCCTTGCACGATTTCTTTGTAAAGTAGATTTTATGAGCCCGCAATTCCATTTCACAGGAGCCCGGCACAGTAAATCCTGTTTGTGAAGTGTCATATGCAGGCACCATTAACGGGGCAAAAGTGCCAGATTCCTATTATTGCCCTACGGAGGCACTTTTTACAGTAGGGACAGTGAAGGCTTGCCATTGTCAGTTGGCAGGGGATGTATACGGGGAAAGCAGATGAAAGCCCTGGATATCTACACGAGTGACAGTAAATGTCGAGGAATCAGAGATTGTTCTCCTAGCTGTACAGTTTGAAATTAAAAAGTGTTCGACTAAAGTTTGGCAGCAGCCCCTCGAGACACAAAAGGTTATAAATGTCCCAATTTGTACGGACCCATTACCTTGCAAAGTTGAAGACACAAATAATATGTAAATATTTACGTGTCTTGTGTTCATTTATTTATAAACAAAAAGTTTATACATTACATATTAGACTATTTCTGTGCTAAGAACTGTGGTTTGAGTAGCAATGAAAAGGTGGTTATACAGTATGTCTTCTCCAAAAGTGCCTCTAATCTAGTTTGATTGCACTCATTTGTAGATATCTGTATGTTGAGCTGGCGTCACACCTGTTTTCTGATGATGGTTTTGTAGCTAAATGGTTTCTGTAACGTCCGTAGCAATAATCGGATAAGCCGCAAATATTCCTTTTTAAAACAATCTACAGTACAGGTATTATAGTGGAAGGCCATGCTGTCTAGTGATTGTGAAGTGGGGGTTGCGAGTCCGAGTCGTGCGATTTCCAAATATCAAAGTGTGTTTATGAATTTGATACCAAATATCAAATACAATTTCAAAATATTATAAATATTCTATTGGAAATAGCACATTCTATCCAAAGAAACATCATGTGAGTCTGCGTTGTTATTGAAATGTGTCAAGATAGATGATGACTGCTGCAAACTATACAAATTCTACCTGAAGCTGTAGTGCAGTTGTCCTGGCAGGTTGCAGGCCATACGTGTGTGGGTACGCTGCATGCAGGGATATGGGCCTGTGTAAACAACAGCCAGTCATTAATGAGCTGTGATTGATTTGAGGATCAGAGCGGCTGCGTCGACACAGGTGGCTCTGCTCTGCCCCTTAACCTTTTGACAGCTGGGTTATGTTTTTTTGCAGGCACACACGGGTCATGTGGAAGCACAGCGTGAGTGAGAATTGTGCCTTTCATAAAATAAAATAAAAAGTTTACCGTACATAATTACCCTTCCATAATAAAAAGTTTTTTTTTAAATTAACACAGTATATTTGATAACTTCGGGCAGACGCTTACTGACTAGGGCTTCAGAGTTTTGATGTACAGTACAGCATTTAATAACTTTAAGTTGCTCAAATTTTTTATAATAATATATTCTTTAGCAAAGTTGCTAAATAAATGATTGGTAATTGTCTGTTACCTACAAATACTTTTTTTCTTTAAATAAAAGGTTGATTTATTTACGGTTTTGAATGGCAGCTGTGCTTCTGATCACTCGTTCAAAGAACTACTGAAGAAGAGACAACTATGAAATCCTTACAGGTATTGTATTGAACTGAATAGCACTCAGGCCTGTTATAATTCTACAGGAGGCGGCAAAAATAGAAGAATAACAAACATGACACCTTAAGCCGGCAATCAAAAGTTGCGAAACTGCTGTCTGCGCAGGTTTACAATGGTAACCTTCCTGTCGCGAGACACTATTTACATAAAAGGGCTCGGGCTCGGTTGGAATATTAATTATTGATGCGAATGGCAATGAATGATTTATAACCGAAGCCAATCACAAGTCTCTGTCTCCTGGTGCCACCTGTGGGGGATTATATATTTATAACGCAAGGACACGCTGTCATTGTTTAGAAGCATCTACTATCTTTCCCGGGTTATGGCAGAGCAGCAAAGAACTTGCCTCCATTGTAGTTTGCCTTCAAAGGAACTTGCTATTGGCTGTTCAGCGGAAAATGTACTCGGGAGAAGGCGCTCAGCCTCTCTGCGAACGACGTGCCTTGTAAAGTGTGCACGGATCTCCATTTTATTAAAAAACAGCAGTTATATTCAGCAGTGACCTTTACAAAGTCCTTTGTGTTCTGTATATTTTCATATTTGTCGATAGTGGTTTTCCATGAACCCGAAGCCTGTCATGTTTACGTGCAGGAGAAGGTAATGCTCGTATCATAAAGAGATATCAAGGAGTGATACTGACAATAGTGCCTAAGCCAACATTATGCTACACTCACCCACTAACTCACAATAACCCAACAGGAAGCTCTCAGTATGCTAATCCCCCATTTGGATCGCTTGTTCTTTAGTGGCACTGCATTGCACTCAAAACAAAACAAACACGATACAAGGACCACTACAGCCCCCTTTACAAGTGCATGGACTTCTACACGTCTTCAGATACTAAACATTTTGAACGGCAGGCAGACAGTTATTAAAGTCGGAACAAAATGGAGGTCCAACTTGATGTTACAGAACATTTTGGAGAACATTGGAGGTCCAGAGTTTCCGCCGGGTCAGAAGTTGCACCTGTTTGCAATCTATGACAGTACCGTACATGAACTGGACACAATCAAAGATGCAAAGTCAACAAAGCAGTTTATTTGAATAAGCAAAAGGATTTCAAGAGTATCACAGTTCACACTTAAATCCAAAAACAGGCATCACGCCAATCCAGTGGGCAAAAATCCAAATCCCCCACCCTCCCAAAAAAAAGACAACAACAAGCACAGGTCAAAAAGCTCTTAAAGCGAGGTAAGGCAGGTAGTCTGGCAAAACAGACCGTTAAAGCACTGAAACGATTCGACAACAGCATGAATGAAACAGGGCAACTAAATAAGCCAGTCAATGATTGCTGATGAGCCACAGGTGTAAAATAGGGGGCCGGGAAATGTCTCTCAGCTGTGGTTGATGGGGGGGGGGGGTGTCAGAGTAAACACACGCATACACCAGTCCCTGGGCTGAACCCTGACAATCTAGGAGGCTGACAAATAAGCTCTGAACCAGAGGTTAATTGAACACAGGTGTCCCTATTGTCCTGAATGTTTCCGCTTTCCCCCGTTGCCCACTAAGCTAGCAGCAATCACTCCCACTGTACGACTCTCAATGGCGTTTAGCATCCATTAATGGTAGCCTACTTGAAACCTCTGCAATACGCAAAAAGTGTTTTGACAAATGCATGTCCGTCGAGACGTCCGGGCTAAAGCAGAACAGTTTGCTCAAAAGGTGCCTACCCGAAGTGATTCAACGAGAACCTGAGAGCGGAGTGAAATGATTGGGCCAAAATTATTGTCAGGTGGAATTAACCTTGCGCTGATTGGTGCTATTGTAATTGTAGGTCAAACAGGTTGCTGTAATACAGGAGTACAATTGATAATTAGTAGCCTTTCAGTGCGCCGGGTAAATGAATTCCTCGGAATGAGTTTTCTGAACCTGCAGGGTTCGTAAGTTGTTAACCGCCGACGTAGCCTCTTCCCGCAGAAGGCCACGCGTCTGACATGCACGTAGGCGGCCGATTAACTGCGGTCATAATGATGTGTCAATTTAGGATTCATTACAATGCTATGCTATATGATGTTTCAAAAGAGTCCGGCGTCTCTCCCCTCCCCCACCTCCACCACAACATTTATTCCCTGTGGGTAAATCCCCCTCCCCAATGATTATTCAACAACCTCAAATTGTACTGTGAGAATTTATTGCCCGAATAATCTCGGGCCTGTGTGATTTCAATAATAGGCCAAGCTCTCTCTTTTTCCTTCTCCCACTCTCTCTCTCTCTCTCACACACACACACACACAGAGATACAGCTGTAAATCTGTGGTGAGCTCTTTGTTGTGAAGCTGCCCGCTTCACATTGGCTACGGAACAGAGGGCCGGCTGGTGCCGCTTGTGCCCCCGTGTATTGTCCTGCCAGTGGTGCGCCCACGCTGGCGCTAAGCTATCCCCTCCTCTGTCACGGTTTTCTTCTGAGGATCCTTCGAGCAGAAAACCAGCTCCCTCCCCCTCCTTTCCACCATGTTTATTTTGTAAACTTTGCACAAACGCTCAACAATCAAATGCTGCATCAACATGCTTTAATATTGAAATTATTAACAATGTGGATTCAGGACCTACAGAGGAAATGCGTACGTGGAAGGTGACATCAGCCGCCAAATCAGCGTTTGTCCCTCCTGTCGTTAGTGTGGGACAACCGCAACACACACAGCGGAGTTCAGGGGGCTTTGCATATTCATGAGTTTTACACAGGAGCTAGTCCCTCTCGTGGCTGAACCAGGATCTCAAGATGATACTCAAACCTGTTCTAGAGCATGCCATCTGAAGCGGGAGATGTCTCGAGTGGCTTTGGCAGCTAAGCTGGACACTTGCTAACCCAGGGCCTAGCTAAAACTGGTGCAAGCTAACCCAATTGCTAGCTAACCCAGGGGCTCGCTGTTATGTTGAGCAAGCAGGATGGACCGAAACGCACGAAAACGCAAAGGCAGGTTTCATGATTTTATACAAGAACAAGAATTCGGACAGGCAGGAAGAAACCAATAGACAATCAACATGAGGCAAGTAACACACAAAGTGGGGAAACAGTCAGAAAACACAGGGAAACACAGATTGAGACAAGACAGTCGGTAGCTAACCAGGGAGCTAGCTAACCCTGGAGCATGCTAACCCATGAGCTAGCTACCATATGTCCTCTCTTTCTTCACCCATGCTACAGAATCACTTTGACTCTGACAGTTTGGTTATGGGGGAACAGAATACAGGATAATGCAATAGCCTAGATTTGAGTTGAAGTTGATATAAAGGAAACACACCGGATGTAAGAATGTGATTATTCCAGCTCAATATATACACCCTAGCATAATGGCTATCTTAGCAATATTTCTGGGATATATTTTCAAAGCATTCCAGGCATTTTCTCAACACATCACATATAAGTTTACATAAGTAGTGAATGTAGTAGGGAATGTATTTAAGAGAATGCACTGGGTGTCTACCCTGCTAAGAAATCTAGCATTGTTGGTCACCAGCATAAGGTATGTTTTGCATGCTGGAACCAGCATGGAATGCTGGTTTGCTGGTACTCCGACATCCCATGCTGGTTGCTGGTGTGCTGGTCCACACACAGCTAGGCCAGAAATACCCCAGCACTAACCAGTATGAACCAGCGCAATACCAGCACTAACCAGTATGAACCATCCTGGACCGGCATGGAATTAATGCTGGTTTGTGGTGGATTTTTTAGCAGGGTATAGCCTACTAGGAGTCTAACCTTATGAGGAGCATAACTAAACATATTTCATATTTAAAAAAGGGTGTTAATGTTAACATCTTAATCGTGCAAGCTCCAGTTTGACTTTGATGTAGTCTGGACAGTCTTGAATAGGTTGTCCTTGAGTCAGGACCACCGTGGTTCTCACCAATCAGCTACGTACTGGCAGCTAGATGGGTGTTCTTTAGGTGTGGCTTTTACAGACAATCACATCAGTTCGTCTAATCAGCTGCCGATACGTTTTTGACGTAGTGCCTGCTCTGTTCCAAACAGTGTTTTCCGAACCGTTTAAAAACGAGGTGACGCATCTCAAGGGGTTTTAACCCTTGAACAAGTTTAAATGGACGGCTTCCCAGACGGTTGGGTGTGACAAACCATCTGGCGCGTCAGGTCACCAAACTGCGGCTCTCCTTTTAGAAATAAATAAAAAAACAACACACAGTGCAGCCGCCCCACAAAGCCTCTCTCTCCGTTGGCATATTTATCTACAGCTGCAGCTGCTGTAGGAACAAGAGGTGAATCCATCCGCCTGTCTAGTCATGCTTCAGCTTCCCGTACCACCCCATCCCCAATCCAACACCCATCTGGCAAATCCAGCACACAGCGCGGTTAACCTGCTGCAAACGCCTCGCACCCCCCCCCCCCCCCTCAGCTTTGGCAGGGAGCGAGCAGCGGCTCCCACCGCGCGCAAGGGGAGCTGCGCTGCGGCGGGTTCTCCTGCCACGCGAGCTGCCCGGACAACGAAGCTCGACTTGGCCCCCGGTGTTTCCTCTCTGTTCCAATTATGTTTCCCTCGTCGTCGGGTGCCAGCACCGCTGCCATTCTCCTCTGGAGGTGGTGGGTGCTGGGAGCCAGTAGCCCTCCCCCACCCCGGGGGGGGGGGGGG